>CAHIKZ030001018.1:465000-567500 GCA_903632075.3 Acanthosepion pharaonis | reverse complement strand
ACAGTCTGTTTATATATGATATATATATATATAAAAATGTATATATGTGCAGAACTCTACACACATAAATATATATTCTGCAAATAAGTACATATTATATATATATATATATATATATATATATATATATATCCACACACACACCGATTGTCGTTTTCAATATATGTGGGTTCTATAGCATGCCTTACTTGTATTCAGCCAGCTTGAGATCAATACAATGTTCTACATACATGACAAGGAACAGCACCCTTTATGAATGCCCTTTTATGTATATACTCCTCTACTTGACACAGTCAGAAGTCCCTTCCTCAACAGGTGTCTTCTCACATTCCAAGGCAGCTGGTTGTACATGACGAGGATTTTCAGAATTCTTTTGTCCATATATATATATATATATATATATATATATATATATATATATATATATATATAGTAGCCCAAAAAAAAGGGATAAAATTTTAAAACCTAATATTTGTTAGAAATAACAACTGTGAAAAGCTGAAATTTTGACAACTGGTAGTCGTTATCATCCATAACAACATACTAAAATTTGAAACATTTGCAAAGGATAGAAAAGAATTATAACAATTATTTATTTATTTTCAAAATAGGATCGTCCAAAAAGTAAGGGACAAAATTGAGAAAAACAATGTAAATAGTATGCTATATTCAAATTTTTGATTTCCTCAAAGAATAAGTCTTTACTTAGTCATTTGTAAACGTTGCATCAGTTGGCACCATGGCGAAACGCCAAAATCCTTGATTACTCTGTGAGACAAGCTATTGTGAAGCTACACAAGAAAAGCACACCATTAGAGAGATTTCAGAGAAAGTGAAATGTTCCAAGAGTGTTGTCAGGCAGGGTTGTTAAATCCTACAATGATACTGGCAAAATAATTAGTGCTTTTAAAACCTGCAGACCCCAAAAAACTTCGCAAGTGAAGATCGAATAATGCAGCGAGTATGTCATTAAAGGACCGCTTAAGTCTTGCACAGAAATTAAAAGGGTTATGAATAGTACCATGTGTTAATGTGTCAAGACAGACTGTTGGTAGACGACTGCAAGAAATAGGGCTGTTTAATCAAACCCCAGGGAAGAAACCACTTGTTAGTTCAAGAATAAGAAGAAGAGATTAGAGTTTGCAAACAGGTATGTAATTTGGACATATGAAATTGGGCAAAAGTATTTTTCAGTGATGAAAGCAAGTTTAATTTATTTGAAATGATGGAAAAACAATGTAAAGAGACGACAGGAAAGATTAAGCAAAGTGTACTAAGAAAACTGTCAAGTTTGGGGCGGAAGCGCCATGGTATTTGGAATGTTTTCTAGCCAAGGTACAACGCCTCTTGTCCGTTACAAACTCGTAAACGCCAGAGATCTATAAAAACATTGTTCAACATCATGTTGTGCCAATCATACAGAATTCAGGTTTCGATAGGGCTACCTTTATGCAAGATAATGCCCCATGTCACAAGGCAAAGGTGGTAATGAGTTACCTTAGCGAGCAAGATTTAGAAATTATGGATTGGCCACCGCAAAGTCCTGACTTAAATCCAATAGAAAATCTTTGGAAGACCTTAGGAGTGAAAGTTATGGAAAGAAATCCCACTAACACGGAGGATTTGTGGGTGAAGCTTCAAGAAGAATGGTCTAAAATTAGTATCGAGGATTGTCAAGAACTGATTTGTTCTTGTAGTCGAAGATGTGCAGCTGTCATTGAGAGCAAGGGCTCATTTACTAAATATTGATTGTACATATATTTTTATTGTTTTTTGGCCGTTTACATTGTTTTTCTCAATTTTGTCCCTTACTTTTGGACGTTCCAAATTTGAAAATAAATAAATAATTGTTATAATTCTTTTTCTATCCTTTGCAAATGATTCAAATTTTAGTATGTTGTTATGGATGATAACGACTACCAGTTGTCAAAATTTCAGCTTTTCACAGTTCTTATTTCTAACAAATATTAGGTTTTAAAATTTTGTCCCTTAGTTTTGGACGCTACTGTATATATGGGAGGCAGATCAAAAGTTGTCAGCCTGAGCAATACTTTTAATAATTTACAAAACCTTAATAAAGTGAGCTGGTTATAGTTTTGTAACTTATAAAACCTAAACAAGAGAAAGTGCTGAAACATCTCAAAATCTGACTAAACAAGATTTTTTTAGAAGGGCTTCTTGGTCATACTGGGAACTTGTCTGTTGTAGCATTACTAAGGAACAGTAAAAAAAGAACAAAAATAACCAGGAATCTTACCTGTTTTTCTGCTGCTGCCAATTCGTACTCTGTAATTGTTGCAATTTTCTTTTGCTGTTCAACAATTCTTTGATTAACCTGCTCATCTTTTTTCTTTTCATTTTCGAAGAATTTTGAACCTGACAAAAGAAAATACACAAATTTTATTTTCAATAGGTTAACATGACACTGATAAAATATATCCAATCTTTGGCCAAAAGTTAAAAGAATTCTGTGACATTTAGGAAACAGCATTGTGTTATCTTGATTCAAAATGCTGTCTTGAAAAAAATATTGATTAAGAGAATTGTAATTAGTCATTTCACATTATTTTATTAAAATAAATGATAAATTATTATTAAAACTTTCAAAACTCATTCACCCTTGAAGAAAGAAAAGTAACTCACTCCAATACATAATTGTTGTAGTAAAGAAAAGAAAAGACTGTCAACTTATAGTAGCAACTGCAATAGATTTCTTCTGTTTCTCGACCGCAATTGCAGTTCAAATGAAAGCCCGTCATAACAGTCCAACAAGCAAAGTAGAAATGACAAAATGGGGTCACACATCCAACCTTCACTTCTGAAGAGCAAAAAATGCATGTTCGGCTCACCAGCTCAGAAAATCTTCTGCCTTTATAAGCGAAAAACAACGTCTTTGGTCCATCAAGAGATCTTTCTGATTGGTCACACCATTCAGGGAAGGGGAGAACATTAACATAGATTCTAGTCATTGAAGTAGATTTTTACTAACTACTTTTTGGTAATTTTTCTTCAGCAGATCGCACACAAAACACAAACTTTTTTCAGAGTAACTGATTATATCTTTCACTACAATAATTTATGGAACATCATAGATCATAACTAACACAATCTTTTCTCAACAGCAGCTTGCAGCAAACTATATGCTACTTCAAGCAAATCTTTAAAATAAATTCTGAACTCATGAATATTCATCAGCCAGTGGTATTATAAGTATTGCATTTGTGTATACACACTTTTCACATTGCAAATGGCCACCTAGGAGGCACGGTGGAGTAATGGATAGCATTTCAGATTGAGGAATAAGAGACAAGTTGAATTCCAGTCAAATCCATTACATCCATGTGCTAATACCCTTGGGAAAGGTATGAATCCTCTTCTTCTCTCCCAAGCTATGGGTAAATAGCAGGACAGATCATGTTCTATAGCCTTGGATGGCAATTGGTCTACTGCAGAAAGAAATGGCAACCTACTATGGGAAAAAATCTGCCTCATTTGTCATGTATTATGTATTACTAGAACTTGAACCCTAAAAAGGAGAGTTGTTATGTTCAACTATCCATTCCTGCATAAATTCTTCACATCAGAAGAAATCAAGGCTGTCTTTATGTTTCCAAAATGCCAAGATTTCACAATGATTGATTTGAAAAGTGCCACCATTTAACAGTGATGGGTTTGAAAAATGCCACCATTTAACAGTGATGGGTTGGAAAAGTGCCAACATTTCACAGTGATGGGTTTGAAATGTGCCAACATTTCAGTGATGGGTTTGAAAAGTGCCAACATTTCACAATGATGGGTTTGAAAAGTGCCACCATTTCACAGTGCTGGGTTTGAAAAATGCCACCATTTCACAGTGATGGGTTTGAAAAATGCCACCATTTCACAGTGGTGGGTTTGAAAAGTGTCAACATTTCACATTACATGACAGAAGAAAGTTGAACAATGATAGCTGGAAGGCTGCACACAATCAGTTGAGGCAAAAGATTTCCAAAATACATGGAAATGCATACGTGTATAGTCACAAGAAATTTGGTTCAAAATGATATCACAGTATCAGTTATGCAAAATAGCAAGTTTGATATCTGGTTCTATTTTCTTACCCAATTTCAAGCAGGTGGCATAAATTGTGGATATGTATGAGAGAGAGTGAAAGGGAAAAAAAGGCTATACCACTAAATCCAGAAGTCACTGTTAATGTGTACAGCTTTACAATTTGGTGTTCTCTGAGTTCATGTTGTTCAGTTACAAATAGTCAGTCCAGTTAAGACAATCAAATTCAAATTAAAAACAAGACTAGTTAACTGTTAAAAAGGTTTTAATTATCTTACAAAAATACACTCAAGGAGTTATTTGTTGGACATTGTTAAATCGTGGGAAACTTAAATTAGTGCTGAGATAATTTGATAGAAATTTAAACAAAGATAAGAGAATTTCAAAAATGGCTTCTTTGCATTTGTGCCTCTTTTAATATTTTAGTATTAAATTCGACCACAATTCTGACCTAGTGAATGCCACATTTATTAAGAGAAAGTAACGTAGAAGAAAAATTCTTGACAGTGCTGTTATTGAATCTTATCAAAATATAAATCTGCACTCTGGTGTTTTTTTCAATATCTCCATTCCTGAAAGAATTACTCCTTTCCTAAGCCAACATTCATGACTACAAAAATGTTAAAAAATTAAAAGACAGACAAGGTGCTTTTATTTAGTTTTTTATACAATTTCTCATGCGATCTAATAATTTTTTCTTTTCAGATGATAAATTATATAAAAACTGTCTTAATGTGGTAGGTGATGTTTATATATATATATATATATATATATATATATATATATATATATATATATTAACTGATTTAAAATATGGTTTCTTCGCTACACAGGAATTACCATGTTTCAAAAACCAAAGTTCAAAACTACAAATTTAATTATATAATTAAATTAAAAGCATTAGTTCTGTTTCATCTTCAAGCGAATTTTGGAATAACTTACTTTTAAATTTACTAAGTTTTAAATGCACGTATGATTCATAATGTTTTGTTTCCAAAGATACAAAGAAATCCAATCATTTAGACAGAGGCAGTAGTGTGTTCATTTTTATTATCTATTGTTGTATCAATTATGAGTTATGTTCAAAAAAGAGGTTAAGTCTAGGGATGGTAGGGGTGCATTTTTCAACAAATTTTGACATCCATTCAACGTATTTTGTCTGGTTTATTTTATCAACGATAAAAAGTTTTTCAGATTTTTTTCCGTTAAATTCGTACTTGTATACTTAAAGATTCTTTCTAAAAGAGATGTTTGGGTTAGAATACGTTATATTGAACTACAATTGTAAAATATTATTTTTACTCTTAATTACTAATAGACTATATTTCTTTTTAAATCAAATAAATGTAATAGAATTACTTAAATTATTTAAAAATTATTATTACATATCAAATATAAGTATGTATATTACCAGCTCCCATTTTTTTATTTTTAAATATTATTTAAGGAAAATTTTTGACAATGTCGGCAAAGAATAGCTATTCCATTTCTTTGATTAAGTAAATTTTTCTTTTTTATAAACTTAGTAATATATAGTTTTTCATGTATGCACAAAGCACATGAGTCATTTAATGACCTACATATTCTAGCTTTTCTTATTAATTTCCATTTTACTGTAGGTGTTTTATTGCTTTCTTTTAAGTGCCAGAAATACCGAAATTAGATGTTCCTATTGAAATATTTCTGTAAATTTACATTGAGCACTGTTTTGTAAAAATAAAAAATATCAATAAGAACACCGGATTATATATCTTACTGTTCTTTCTTATTATTATAATATCTCCCTCTCTCTCTCTCTATATATATATATATATATATATATAAACATCACCTACTCGCTTTCACTTATTAGACATTGAATTGTATCACTTCATGTCTTCTATAAACTTGCCTGACTTTTCTGCTAACCTGATGAATATTCATGAGCACTCCTATACCAAAAGATTTTCGAAAACCAATAACATTTTTGCTCTTGTATATAAATACATGTCACAAAATAAAATCCTTACATTTGACTTGATGAAGACCCTCAGAGGACAAAACACAGCAACTCAGATTAGTTTTCCTTATCTTTATCCATAGTCCTTTTACTGTTATAATTTAACTGCAATATATATACACACACATACACACAAACACACACAGGTTATTTTCGACTTATGTCAGAGATTCGTTCCTACGGCATAACATAACCTGATTTTCAATATGGGTTGGAACTCATGTATATAAGCACCTGCCTTACTCTTGGAAGCCATAATGAAGCACAAAAGTTCCCAAAAAAGTGACACAAATGAGAGATAATGAATGTAGCACAATACAATATGGCATACAGCTGGTGAAGAAACAACAGAGTCTTCCTAATATAGTGCCACGTGACAACATATTACATTAAGGGAGATGCTGCCGTAACCATAAAACGCCCTAAGTCAGGTTCAGCATAACCCAAGTACCTTCTGTGTGTATGTGTGTGTTGTATATATATATATATATATATATATATAAAAAGAGAAGTAAAAACAAGAACAAATCTATTTCCATACCTGAGGATGTCTGTAGGAACAGACGAAAGCTTGTAAAAATTAAAAAGACCTTATGCAACTGGAATTTATAAACAGGGATCATATCATTCATATACAGGTTCGGGTTGGTATATCTTATTGATATTGTTTGCGAAGATGTATTCTCGCCATTTAAATCTTTAACCTCTATATTTGTTTTTTGTATGAATGATTCATGAATATATATATATATATATATATATATATATAATAAAAACTTAAACACTAATATTCCATGGAATATTAGTGTTTAAGCCTTTTTATTATATCCTTACTCTGTCCTAGACATTGAGTTCTACCTGGATCCTTCCTCTTGGAAAATTTTTTTTCTGAAAATATACATGTATGGGAATTTTTAGATATATTTTTCATATGTATGTATATTTTCCACTAATATTATCTATATATATATATATATATATATATATATATATATTTCAAGGGAGATAATTTAATTGCTATTGAGGTGTACTATCCCATACTTATATGTATAGAATTAAAAGAAACTTGAATGTAAAAAAAAATAATTCCTATTTTTCACATAATGCACAAAAGTAACATAATCTCCAAGAAAGAAAATTCTAATTTTTAACTTTTATTTGTTTTTTCAAAGATTGATTCAATAGGTCATAGAGTTGTCTAGAAATATACAATATTTCTTTCACAATGGCACTTTGAAACAAATAAATTGACATGCAATATTTTTTTTGTGATTGATTAAAGTTTGAAGAAAAAAAATGTTTAAATTTTTGTTTGTTGCTTTAGTTCATTCTGCAGCATTTCTTCTGCAAAAGAACTACTTAGGCTTTTAACCTACATTATTTTTATTATTTTTTTTTTGTGTGTAGAAACCAAAAGGTTTGCTTTCAAACATATGAATGTTTAAGAAAACTTTCATATTATCAAAATTGTTTTTGCAGTTGACAGCATTTTCCCATTTTAATTATTTACTTGTTATTTTTGCTATTTATTAGTCAAAGAAAATTACTAAACAGAAAGCTAAAACTTTGTACAAACTGAAAGAAAAAATGTGTAAAATCTGAATTCCAAAATGAACTACAATAAATAAATATACGTTCTTTTGGTAATGTGGCATTTAAGTGCCTGGATATTCTTGGCAATCATTTTATCGAAAACTTTGGAATAAAACAAACTGACTCAAGGGGATAAAATAAATAATATTTATTTGATTTAGGTTAAGCTATAATGTGTAATATTCATCCCCAGCTAGAGAATGTACTGCAAACATCTAGTCTTCCATTCAGCCAACGCACTGGTGCTGGATTTATGGACTGGCATTCACGACACTTCTGAACCACCATCTTGGCAGCTGTGATAGATACGGAGAGATCAACTCATCTAACAAAATAAGTGGTGTGCTTAACACCACGGTGACTGCTACACTGATGTATTTTCATTATTTCACATGGACTCAGCTCTCCCATGCTTGTACAACATGCTGAGACGAGAGGTTCAGTGTCCTTCAACAAATCTGACCACATCTGTGCAACTCAGGTAAATTTGTCAGCTTTATTTTGATTGGATTTAATCAGCTTTACAAGCAAGGTGAGGCCATATTCTACAATTAGCACCCAAAATGTCCACAGTTGTCTCCATAGAAGCGTCTCACATTCTACCTTCATTTTTAGGCATGCCTTTCCAGTCAAAGTGGCGTTGATCCAGTGGTGAGTACATGCTGAATCAGTGACGAAATGCAACATTTTCACCTTTCACTGCAAGGCCAAGTCTATGCCCTTTAACATTGTGGCGAGCTTGGCAAAGTTGATATGTTGAGCATCACTGTCACAACAAAGCCAGCATGCACCCTCCACAATGTCGCCATTCACTTCCAATGCCACACCAGTGGCCAGAGAACTTGCATCCAGTCATACTGCCATTTCCTGGCCACTCACACACCAGCCGCCTCTTGCAGGGTCTTCTTGACACTCTCTCGTCACCATCTGATGGATCATGCTCTTCAAGGGGGACATTGTATGTTTTGTCATCCAGCCCATTGGCAACTGCATAAACTATAAATTGGTTTACATTATTAGATGTTTATCCATTTCCTTGAGTCAATGATGCTCATCACTTCAAGCATGCTGCTGCTACCCTATGCCAACCACATACCAGAAGGCAGCCTACAAGCTTTCTGCAGAGAGAGAACGCATTACAACGCATGATAACAGTTGGGGTCTCTGGGAACTTACTTGCTCGTTTCCATCAAAGCATGCCACGCTCTCACCGAGACTTGCAAACTAAGCATTTTTGCACCATCATCGACTCTCACAGGGTCCTTACAGATCAGACATATTTTCTGGCTTGTGTCATGGAAACTGCAGTTTTGTTGTTGAAGATGTCATCTATGTATGCTGAAGTAGCATCTTGGATTGCTTGATAGTAGTCTTGATAATTGTCTTCATTGGTATCACATTGAGGCCAAAGCCTAATTGCATAAGGCCAGTACCTCCACTCTTTCAGTAACATAGTCTGGAAAGGCCACAGCAACCGGTATACATGAACCTAGGTATGCTCTCCTAAGGTCCAACAGGGATACATTGCACCCCTGTTGACACCATTCCTTTAGCTTGCCTGTACAGATATCCGCACTTGCATGAATGCATCTACATACTCGTTTAACTCTATAATCAATTATAGACTATACGTTTTTCTTGCTCTCTTGGATAACAGCCATCAGGGGAACTAGATCCTTGGGAGGTTCAAGCTCCTAAGGATATGGTATGAGTCAGCCATTATCGAAACATACTTCTAATTCCTGTTGATATTCCTTATGTGCTAGCTCAGACATCTTGTTTCGTATGCTCATTAGTGCCTGATTTTCAGCATACTTCCATAACACTGTACACGTTTTCTTTTTCTGGTCAAACTTGACATTAAAGTCCTGTTCTTCTATGGTGAGAGACACACACAGGGATGGTTTTACTCAAATAGAGTGATTCCTACTCTCCCCAGTTCTTTGATCACATTCATCTTGATCATGAGGTCAAAACCAAGTGACGTCTCTCTCAAGCCGATCTTGATAGGACTTCCAACTTGTAGCTGGAGAGCAATGACTCCAATTCCACAACAGGCGCTGGTCTTCACATCTATAGTTGTTATGCATACAGGACCTTTCATCCATGACTAGCATATCTCTCTGCTGGCTATAAACAGCAAACAACCAGTATTAACAGGCATAGTAACAGTTTTGTTACCAACCTGGACCAAGATCACAGGTAATGTCAGGCTAAAGAATGGTATAGACAAGCATATGTTTGCAAGAAAGAAATACGACAACAGCAGAAATAGATTTACGTGAATTATTTCAATAGGAGCGTGTGGTTTTGGGACAGCTACCTTGTGGTATAGTTCATAAGCTGGCTGCCGGTCTGGGTTGATCTCTCATAGTAGTTCTTGCTGGTTGGCGCAGCGCTACTGCTGCTGACTGCCCGTGACAGATCTCTTCCTTGGCCTCCTGTTGACTTCTGTTGTACTTCCCCGTGTGACCACTTTTATGGCGTTTTTTTATGGCTTAACATGCTCGTAAAACGACGCAAGTATAATTAGGAGGGAAGCATTTTCATTGGTCAAAAAATAGAAACACTTTAAAATATTATTTTATTTTTCGACCGGAACTCATGCGTCGGGCTCATGCGTAGACAACAATAATGGTCATTTTGTGATGGGGCCTTGTCCCGTTCACATCCATCTCTTGCTCTTAAGTATGTTAATTTATTTGCCTGCAAATCAGCCGAGATATGTCTTATTTTATTTTATAACAAGATACTGACACTGATGCATCTCCCCTTCTCCCGTTTTGAGACATATGGCCCACAGTATGGTAACAGTAATGGCTCATAGTGTTGCATTGTCCTTACTCTCATCCCCTACCATTCTCTTGGCTCAGAAAATCTTTCACCACGCCATTACAGCTGAAGCACATTCTGACCTCATCTTCTGTGCTTTGCCTTGGCTGGGCTGCTACTGCCACTATGACATCCTCAATCTCCTCATCTCTCATAATCACCTGGGCTCAAGCATGGTCAATATAGAGTGCATCCATTCTAGACGACATATGAAGAGTCCACTTTACATTGCCTGGCAACCCATGCACAAATGTGCAAGCCAGCATACAGTTGCTCTAACATATGGTCCCTCCTAACAAGAAAGCAAGTTTCTTCAATTCAGCCAGGTATACATCCATGGATTTGCTGCACCACAGGTGCCACTTGATTTGTTTGTACACCATGAATGAAAGCGTAGCAAAGACTATAACTAAGGCAGTCTTTATCTGGTCAATGTTGGATCTTGCATTGTCATCTCGCTGCTGGTAGACAGCAAATGCTCTGTCTGTAAGTCTCAAAAAGATTATGTGCTCCAGAGATTTCACTTCACATAGCATGCAAACAAGTTCAAGTTTCTCCATCCATTCAACCACTGAAAGACCGGGTGCCGATCTATCAAACTCAGGAATTAATTTTAAGTCAAATTAAGTTTCCATTGTCCATCAATTGCTGAAATAGCTTGTATTTGTCTTGTCTGATTTTCCGCATGTCTGCATTTCCTGATTAAGAAAAAAATGATGTTATATGGCTCTCCCAGTGCCAGACCCCACACTGACTATTGGTTAATACCTGTCCAGTATAATTCATATGCAAATTGTCAGTGCCACCTACTGTAAGTAGAATGTCCTCTCTCAACACCCAATTGTGGAAGAGGCCATAACTCCTTGTGCTTACTGCACCACATGCAACCAATGCTGAGTCTTTTCTCTGGTTGACCCGATTCTCTGTTACATTTACCAAAAAGAATTGTAAATACAAATGGTTAGTTTTCAACACAAATATTTGACACTTACTTCCTTTCAAGTTGTTAGTGATCCACTTTTATTAGAATATAGAAAACAAGTAGAACTTTTAAATTTTCTATTTAAAAAAAAAGATCTTTCAGTTTTATTTTAAACTTTCAAACACTTTCTTTAATAAATCCTTATATTTCATTGACGAGAAGATGTGTGTGAAATCTCTATTTTAATTGTACTTTGCTTTTTTTTTTTCTTCTTAGATTCTTATAGTTAATATTATGATTGTAAAGACCAACACTTTGTTTTATCTTCACCCAATTTTTCAGCCTTGTCCTACATTTTTGTATAGTTTTTTAACAAAAATTAACAACTTTATTGCAAAAGGATTATCGACTCATATACCAGGGTAAGTCAAAAAATATCTGCACTTTTTCCATAACATGTATTAACACATTAACAAACTATCCACATTGATTCCTAAAATGCAAATAATTTTTGACTTTCCCCCATAATAAAATCTGTCATAAACTTCACTATGATGAGATACATAAGATTACATTTTAAAAAAATATGTATTTTATTTTTAAATGTATTTTTCCTGCAATATAGTTCTGACGTTGGATTTTAAATTAGTTATTGAAGACATCTGAGACCAAAACCATATGGCATATTGTTTTCCTTTTCTTTTTTTGTACGGCAAAGACACAGTAACAATCCTTAAAGAGTAAGGCATTTGGTGAGGATCGCACTTGTTAATTAAATGAAAAACCGGCTCATTTTGATGATAATGTTTATAAAAAAGGAAGGTAAAGAAAAAACACACAATAAAATTTCAAATTAAAAGAAAATCAAATTTAATAATGAAGCCGGAAATCAATCACTGATCAAAGAATTTTTTTTTTTTTTTTACTCACCTTTTGATGCCTCGTATATAATCTGATTAATTTTTTCTCTGTCCAAATTTTGCATTCCTGCTTTATGGTCATTGAGGGCCATTCTCGAAGACATAAGACTGCTATCCTCTTCTTTGGGGTCATTTTGTTTTCTTTGCTGACCAAGAGAAAACATCTTGGATTTGTTCTCCTCCTCTTTTTCTCCAAGATTTCTTCCCTTTTTTTTTTTTTTAGTTTTACTTTTCTGTATAAACTTTTTTTTTTATACCAAACCTTTTTTAATTTTTATAACCATCTTGAGTCTTGACCTTTTGCTAAGACCCAAAAAAATAGCTGCATAGCTAAGAAGATTGTAAAGTGCCAAACGCTGAAGCTTTTTTTTTAAAATTCTAGCAGAGCTTTGGAAACAGAAAAGAAAAGTCATTTCTTAACTTAAAAATAAAAAGGGTTCCTGGTTGACTCTCTTCACCATTGAGGATTTCATTCATTTATATTTTTGTATTCAATTATCAAGTTTATTTTCCCTTTTAAAAATGATTTAAAAAAAAAACACGAAATTGTCAAAGCGAATAAATATCTTTTCTAATTTTAAACTATAAAATTCATGTTTAAATAGTTTTTGAGTTTTTATCTAATTATAACAAAGTTTAAGAAGAGACTACAAATATATTTAAACAAAAAGAACGGCAGGCAATAAGACAATTGAAAAACTTGAATAAGTTTGAAATGGTTTAAAAAAATAAATTTTGATTTTTGAATGAAAAAAATGTGTTTCTGGAAAATCTCGTCAAATTTACGAAGAAAGCAGAAATATTAATCGAATAAAAATAAAAAACTAAGAAATAAAACCAAGGTGAACACAAACAGATATGTGTCTTTCTTTGACATTTCTCACCAAGCTTAAAATTTCTGCTTTCTTAACAAGACAAATATAAACTGAATCCACCGAGGTCACCATGTTTACAAAAAAATCCCCCAGTAAAACGGGGGAAAAAAAAACAAAGAAAATATTACGATCATGAAAATCTGATTATGGATGGCCAGCAAGACCGTAATGTACCACTGAAAACAAAAACTTATTTTAGAAATTTAAAAAATATAACCATAGTTTTAAAAAAAGTAATATATAGAAGATATATGTTTTATTTAGAAAATATTTACATAATTCGTTTAAATACTAATCTTTAAAGTTAAATATAAAATTAAAATATTTAACCTTAATGTTAACAGCTAAGAAATAATTTGTTTATGTTATTATTTTATTAACTTTAAATTAAGATTTTTTTAATCACATTTTTGTGAAGCTTACAAATAAATCAATAAATATTAAACATTCGTTTCGAAAACGCGAGCCGAAAAAAAAATGGTTCTTTTAGTCATCCATTATTTTTAATTATACCGTGATTTTAATACTGGGCAAAACGTAAATAAGTTTTTTCATTTTTTTAACCGATTTTTATCTATAAACAATGTGAAAAAAAAGTGGTTTCTCGTTTTTTTGTTTCTTGCATTTCAAAGAAGAAAAATAAACTTTAAGTGCATTTTCAACTTCGCTAAACATGTGACATTTTTGGTGGGTGAGAAAGAAAGATGAAAGTAGGGAGCATCCATTATTGTTCTTAATTTTGGCGGTATTGATAATTTAAAAAAAATATATATATATCGTTTTATTTTTTAACAAATTTAGTGTTGGTTGCAAAACAAAATCAACACCGATTTAAATGAATAACTGATGAATAAACTTTTAGACCTCCACCACTTGTTGATATACACTTTTTTCTCTTATTCGTTCGTTTTTTGTTGGCCAATAAATTCGTTCTGTTTTTAATACCGCTCGATAGCATTGGAAATTTAACTTCAGTGATTTTGTAGTTATTTGTGAGCTTAGTTTGGCACATGTATAAGACACCCAGTGAGGATCGAAGTCACTATTCAGTTGTAATAATAAACAAGTTACTTTACTCCTCCATCACACAGCACACTGAATCGCTTTTTTTTTTGCTTTTTTTTTTTTAACAAAAGTGCATGTGCGCTTTCGGTATGAAAGCAAAAAAAAAAAGTGCTAAACTCAATTTTTTTTTTAAAAAAAAGTGACTAAAAATCAATGGATTATCCGATTTAAATGAACTTTTCAGTATTTGTTTATTAAATAATGAATATTATGTTGAACAGGCCATTATTTAAGAAAACTTCGTAGAAATATATTTTTATGTGTCCAGTTTCACCCCACTTTTTACGTCCCTTTTATTTGGCGGGAAATGTGTTCGCGAATTTAGTTTTTGAAGAAAAATCCCTGAAGATGTAAAATTTCAGCAAAAAAAATGAATTATGCAATAACATCATCCCGAACTTTACCAAAAAGAATTCGATAAAAAAATGTTAAAATGTATTTTTGTTGAATGTTCCTGTATAATTTAAACGTTAAAAACATTATTTTCTCTCAGATTTGACAGGCAAAAAAATCAACATTGAATTTTTTTTTCTTTTTAAATTTACTTATGCGATTTTGAAATTCATCCAACTACTAGAGATTTTTGTTATTAAATAATTTATGAATGTTGTGAAGACACACAACAACTCCTATCAGTTAAAAAAACAAAAATATTATTTCAAATCTAAATATAAGAAACTTTTTACTTTTCACTTTCATTTTTTGAGGCACTATCAACATTTTTATTTTTATTCATTCAATTAGAAAAAAAAACAGCTTTCAAAACTAAAATAAATGATAAAAAAAATATGTGTACCTGTTCCAGTCACTATGGTAAAAAAAAATACACTTTTCTTATAGTTTTTTTTAAATAGTTGAGATATGATAATGTAATTACTTTTTTAATATTTTAATTTTTTTACAGATTTGATACCTGTTTTGTTCAATTTAGTATTTTTTGTTGAAAGTAATTGAATAACCCCACCTGACAGCAACCATCAGTATATATCGTGATGATCGAACTTGCTATTCAGTTGTAACTCTTTTAGCAAGACAAGCTTGCTAACCATTACACCATAGTGAGGTGTCCACTCTTACAGCAGTATATAGTGCATTTTAACTTTAAGAAAAAAATGCAACTCAAATAAAAAAAAAAATGTGCCGTAAATAATCAGATATGTCAAAAGTGGTTTGAAAAATCATTGTGCTGAAGATTTTGTTGTAAGTTTACGCTACACACAGATGATTGACTGTTACGGATTTAGCACCTTTAAAAATGTATGTCTTCTAAAACAAAGCTTTTCTTTCCCTTCCTTTTGTGTAGGATCACAGTTGCTATTTGGAAAGTCTTTGCAATCAGTCAGTAGCACTTTTCTTCTGGACTCAGATTCTATTGTTAACAAAAGGCATACCACATTTTATCAGTAGTATAGATATCTCCTCAGAATATTACTTACCCATTCACTGGTGACCCTGACAGATAAATGTAGACTCTATCCAACAATCAGCTTGATATTAGCATCTTACAGTACATATTCCTGAAAATGTTGCTACAGCAGTAGCAAATATTTTTAACTTCCATGGGAGACAATGAAATTCTTAAAAATTTGACCAATAAGGTGTGAAGATTACCCCCACTTCATCTGCCAAAACACTCAATAGTTGGCACTGTTTCAGGACTGTAAAAGAATGGGCAAATGAAAACTCTTCCGCTCTTAATCTGCAACAATATGGAATCTGTCTCTGCCAAAGCAGACTTCTTAGTCTCAGGGGAAACTAATTAATTTCAAAGAAACCACGTGGTTAATACATGCATACAATATAGCTAAGTGCATCATTTTTTTCTCATTATTTGAAGTATCAGTATATATGTAAATATAATTTTATCTCTTCTTTTGTAAGCGATGTTTGTTCTTTATATAAATATATATAAGTCACCTCCACATGTAGAAATTCATTTCTTCTGAAAATGTTGAATTTGTTTCTTTTGAAACTTTTCAAGTTGTTCATCACAATTCTTAAAAAGCCACATTCGTTACAAAGTAGCATCTTCCCCCTTACAACTGGTGACCAACAGCGACCTTGTTCATTTTAAATATGTCTTGAGTGGTCAGTGATTGGACAATGATGATGTAACCCAATCACACGCTATAAAAATAAGCTTGAAAAGCAAGTAAAAAAAGTTGACATCACACATGAAACAAATGAAAAGATGCTTTCACCATAGCTTTTCTAGAAAGAAGACCACAATTTAGGGAAAAATCAAGAACATGTTGGGATATTTGCTGTTATCACAAGATTTATTTGAGAAAAATGCAGCAATCTTTTTTAACAGGACATATGTAATTGTGAATTGGGTCAGCCTGATAAAAGACTCCAAGTTGGTTGTATGTGGTGCAGTAAGCACGAGGAGTTATGTCCTCTTCCACAATCGGCTGTGAGAGAAGACCTTCTACTTAGAGTAGGTGGCACTGACTATTTGCATATGAATGACACTGGGCAGGTATTAACCAGTAGTCAGCGTGGGTCTAGGACTGGGAGAGCTATATAACACCATTATTTTTCTCATTCGGGGGAAGCCCTCTCAACATGCGAATATGTGAAAACCAGATAAGATGAACACAACATGTTTGCACTTCAAAGAAAATCAACATTTTCATTTACACTCAGTAACCCCTTCTATCTTAGTGGCTTCATTGCCTTGCTTGGGGTGAAATGATTAAAAAATTATTGGTCAACTGTGGAGCACAAATATCATTAATCTCAGTTTCTTCATCAGGTAAATGGGAATAGACTGAAAAGGTTTACAGTATATGCAATGAACAACTACATTATTCATACGTATGGAAATAAATATTTAACATTTAGAGAGAGGCTTTTGATGGACCTTTGTCATAACTGACATAGCTGCAACAATGTTAGGCACCTACACAACTATGGTCTGCTGATAGATCTAAAAAAGCACAACTAATTGATATGCTTACTTACATTATTTACATTACTCAGACTGTTATCCAATTCTTCGTTGCCATATTCACAATGTTCCGGTCGTTGTATGCTCCTACCTTCTTCAGGTAGTTGGAATTTCTAACCACGGGGGTAGATTATTCTAGTTCCACATGCCATGCCTCTTCCAGATGTCTCAGTTATTTTCCCTTAACTCTCCAAGTTTTTGGTTCACCTCTGCTGTGGCCTGGTATTGAATTTATTTAGTGGATTTGTCTCTGTTAGAGAAATTAGTTCATTGTGGGAACGACAAGCACCAGTCATAAATCCCAGGTATAAACTTTTGAGGAGCATATTTGGTTTTAGTATGCAAAGTTCATACTTATAAACAAATCCACTTATCAATCAGCGGAGCATTACTTCTCATGTCAAATTCCTCATCCGATCATCTGAGAGTAGTGAGTGGAATTTTATGATGTTGATGTGTCAAGCAGATGTATTGTTCCTGGTTCATCAATGTGGTTGCTTCTTCTCTGTCAGAATACAGCTAATTGTTTAAATGCTGATTCTCCTCTGCTTATATCAGTAGAGATAGGCTCAATTTTTAAAAAATTTATATTCTCAATCTTCTGTTTGATTGACCAGATGTTAAATCCTTAATTCTATTTTGCTGGTTTTGTTATTTTACTAAAATTATGTCTGTGCATTGTTTACATTTCAGCATCTAAATGTCTTAGTTAACTAATGCTTTAACCCAGGCTGCATCTATCTGGATATTTGGAGAGGTGATATATATATATATTTATTTAGCATGTCAAAATTTATTATCAAATAAAGGTTTTTACAATAAAATTGGTATTAACCAACTGATCTAGGTAAAAATTCTCAGAATATACTTAGATGTGCTGAAATCTAGAGATTTTAAGCTTTTAAATTTTGAAGATGGCAGAGAAATAAAAATCAGAAAGGAGTTCCACAAGCGAGAAGTGTGAGAAAAGAAACTTTTAGAAATGGTTGCATTTCAACAGCTATTCAACAGTAAAACAATGAGACCTAGTTGCCAATCTAAGGCACCAAAAGAAGGAAAGCTCATCAAAGCAATTGCTATGAGACTATTTGCAGAAAAGACAGAGGGAAGCCACATGACATCAGTGAGAAAGTGACTGGAGCTGAGATCTATTATGTTACAGACCTTTCTTTGAATTTTGTCAAGAATCTCGACATATATACTAGATAAGAAAAATTGTCTGGTGCAACACAGTTAACATTAGTTAACATTAGACCTAGCAACTGATTCAATATAATCACTCCACTTTATGTCAGTGGTAAACATGAGCTCAAGAAGGTGCAAAGTGTTGCTCTCCTAGAGGTTTGCATCAGCTATGCTGATAGCAGGCAGAAAAAGTTCATTATGGTGATTAAATTATAGTAGTTTCATTTTGGAAATGTTAAAATTTACAAGCTATTTCTTGCCCCAGTTAACAATTGATTGGAGGTCCTTTTTGAGAGCAGTTGCCAGTTTTAATTTGTTGGACCTATCGAACTTGCTATTAATCCAGAAGTAAATAGTTGTCATCTGCACAAATACTTAGTTGGAAACTAATGACATCAGGTAAGTTGTTGATGAAGATAAAAAACAATGTAGGTCCAAGGATAGAGCCCTGGGTGACCCTTGCATTAATGTGAAATGATCTAGAAGAGTGGCCATTCAGCATGACTTTCATTACATGATTTGTTAGAAATGATTGAATGGCCAGAATACCAAACCCTGTCAAAAGCCTTTGGGGTATCAAGACCCACAGCCCAAGCTTTGCTGTTCTTATCTAAAGTTTGATAGACAAATTCCATGATAGCCATTAACACTTTGGTGGTACAGCTAGAGAAATGGAAGCCATATTGCTTATCTGAAAAGAGGTTGTGGGAAGTAAGATGCTTAACTAACTCAGTGTTGATTAGAACCTCTAGTATTTTGTCAAAAATAGGTAAGAGACTATTAGTGCAATAATTCAAGGAATCAGAAGGTTCCAAAAAGTTCTTAAAGGAAGTTGGTAAATTTTCTACTGTTTCTACTTTAATATGCAGTTGTTTTCCTGATTCCCCAGAGGTATTATTTGCTTGAATATTATTTTCCGTCATCATACACATCTTTTTTAATGATGGACTACAAATTTTAAATTGGATTATTGCATTTGGCTTTGCAAAAATGCCTGTTAGTGGGCACATTCTCTTTCTCTTTTTAGCTCTTTTTAACTCTTGCTTCCAGATATAGTTAGATGCTAATAAGGAACACTGCCAACTAGGCACATTTGCTTCCTTGGTCCTCTAGTGACTTTGAATTTTCTCAAACATGCACATACACACACATGTCAAACATGTTTCACATACACAAACAAATGCATTCTTCTTAAAGCTAGTTTTATTGTTTTTTCATTTACCTACAATTGCATACACATGTAATTCCAGTATTTACATTAGTCGGACTATTGTCCTCATCTTTGTCGCCATATTTGTCACAACGTTTCGGCCGTTGTACGCTCCGGCCTTCTTCAGGTGGTTGGAATTTCGAACTGAACCCTTTATTTCGATCGCTGGGGTAGACTGTTCTAATTCCACATGCCAGTTATCAGTTATCTCCTGCTAATTTTCCCTCTGAAAGTTCTCCACTGCCTTAACCAGGAATTGAACTCACCTTCTTTGGGTCTGTCACTGGATCTAACCAACGCCTTTATCCACTGTGCCATGTGTCCTTGAGGACATCTGGGTATGAACTTCTGAGTATTATAAACATAATGTTTTCAGCATCATTTTTACCAGTGCTCATATTGCAATTTTTGCTGTTATCATTGCATGTCTTTACCAGAGTTCATATTGCAACTTTGTTATCATTGCTTTTCTCTGGCACTCCTTATTACTGGTTCCCATATTGTATTTATTTCTATGCTTGGTCGGCTCAGGAGATTTTTGTGGCCTAGCATATGTGCTGATTCCTTAAGTTTACGAATTTTCCAATGGTGTTCCCTGTCTATGATCTCAACATGATCCCACAGGGGGCGGTGATCTCCCTTCTCTCTCCATATGTGGTCAGCCACGCCTGATTTTTCTACTTCCCCTCTCGTTACAGCTTTCTGGTGTTCTTGAAGCCTTACCTTGAGGGGGCGGCCTGTCTCTCCTTTATATTCCTTTCCGCAGCTGCCTGGTTAAGGCAGTGGAGAACTTTCAGAGGGAAAATTAGCAGGAGATAACTGATAACTGACATCCATCAAACATGGCACGTGGAATTAGAACAGTCTACCCCAGCGATCGAAATAAAGGGTTCAGTTCGAAATTCCAACCACCTGAAGAAGGCGGAGCGCATAAACGGCCGAAACGTTGTGACAAATATGGCGACAAAGATGAGGACAATAGTCCGACTAATGTAAATACTGTACATAATACCTCATCTCAGAAATATAGACAAACATGTAATTCCTTTGTTAATAACATGCATTGTTGTTTATTTTATATTCATTGTTTTGTGTGTACTTATTTTTTATTTGTCTGCCAATATTGTGTGTGGGTTAAATATCCCAGGAACCGATAAATATTTAATATAAAATTTTTATACACATCACAACTAGAGAGGCGATACCTGAAATAATGTTGACTTGTTTTTATCCAAAGATAAAATCCCACAAGTATCTGAAGAGGCTGGTGACTATTTCATTAATTTGGTATCTTTGAAACCGTTTCTGGCAAGGTGGGCAATAGTCTATTTTTTTAAATATAAAAAGGCATTATCTTTTATGAATATACTCTAAAACATAAAGATTTTTGGTTGTGACCTTTATCAGAATAAATGTCTTCTCCAAGAACTTATAACTGCCATGTTTGTGAAGAAAAACTTTAATTTGTTTGTTTTATAAAATCTTAATTTATATACATTTTTACTCAAATTATAGTGGGCACATTACTAGAATATATTCTGTTAATTAATCAGTTTCAGACAAAATAAGAAAATATCTTTTTATTGAAAATTATCGTTGTTGACTTTATCTGATGTCCAAGAATTTAATTTCTTCTTTCCTGATTGCCTTCTTTATGATGATAGTGTTGATGACTACATTCTCCACCAATGTGCAGGTTCAGGACTAGAAGCTTCCAGATTTACCAAAACCTACTCCCATCATTCATTCCCTGTCACTATTTGGCTTTGCAAGAGGTGAAAGAAAATCAGAGTAGAAGCAAGTGCCAATAGTGTGAATTTATTTAAGCTGGACCTCAACCTGCCAGGATGTGATCCATACACTTGTTTTAATGACCTTCATCTGCAGCACTTATGGAATGAGACTTGCAGAATCCAGTTATGAAGCTGCACCAGACTGCCGCTGACTCTGTTATAATTTTGAGTGGTACCTTCAGTAGCATGTGGGTCATGTCTAGCCCTTTTCATTCACTGGTTCAACCACTGAGATCTATTGTAATCAACATCCACTTGTTTCACTGTTGAAGTCTTTCGAGTTGGTCAAACTTAGTCTTGGTTCTCATCTTTCAGTTTGCTGCCAAGGGTGGCCCAACCAGGAGTTTAGAACACCCAAGAGTATCGTTCTAAGAGTTCTTGGTCCACACAAGGCCCCCCACCTCAATAAAGAGCGACCATCAGAAAATTAGTTATTAAGTTATTAGAAATGTTATACTCTTCAAGTAACACACTTTAAAATATAGCTGAGCAATTTAATGTTAAATATCTGTGTGCTTTTTGTGCCAACTATGATGTTCACACATGAGGTATAAATAAAATGATAACATATCAAATAGTCCACATGAGAGTTTGTGTGAGAGTCAGTGTAGCAACTGGATGTAACAGTCTGAGTTAAGGTTATTAAGAAAACTTCTTGTGTCTAATCTAATTGTCTGAGAGGACTTTTTTGTCTTCTATCTGCATAGCTGAGTCTAACCTCCAGGAGAATGACTAACTGGGTTTTCTTGGGTTAACATTTTCCATTAACATGAAGTGGAGTGATTATATTGAATCAATTGTTTGGTCTGCTGCTAGGAAAGTTGGTGCTGGACAGTTTTTCTCCCCAAAAACTATGTTACACATTTATAAGTCTACCATACATCCATGCTTTGAATATTGTTGCCACATCTGTTCTGGTGCTTCTGCTATGTATTTAGAGATTCTTCATGAATTCCAAAGAAGAATCTGCAATGTTATTGGTCCTGATCTGGCATCTTTGCTTCAATCACATTCCCACCACCATAACATAGTTTCCCTGTGCCTTTTTTAGAAATACTTACATAGTAATTGTTCTGATGAGCTTTCCTCTTTGGTACCTAGACTTTATGAATTTAAGTGCAGTACTAGATTGGCAGATAGGTCTCATCATTTTATAGTTGAAATGGCTATATGTAACCATAAGTTCTATGCTAACAGTTTCTCCTTTTGTAATTCTTACTTGTAGACCTCTTTTCTGGCTTCTTGCTTTCCAGTCAACTTTGGTCTTTTAAATTGAAATACAATGTCAATCGTTATCTTTTGTCTTCTTAATTCCAATTTTTTATTGTTCTTTCTCCTTAATAATGTTTTCTTTTTCTCATATTCTCTCACATGCAGTTACTCCTTGTATCTTCATGGCTTTATTGCCTTGTTTGGGGTGAAATGATTAAAAAATCCCTTTTGTATGAAAACTGTCTTCATAAGAAGAAGCTGAACCAAAACAAAGAAAAAAAAACATTTTTGTAAAACACTTCAATGATTTCTAGAATATAAAAGTTTTGGATTTTCCTTTTATCTGCTTTCTTTTTTTCCTTTCCTATTTCTTTGTGGACAAGTTGAATATTTTTACAAGGCCAAACATTTCAAACCCTTCAATCTTCCACACAGTGATTCTCTGCATTTATCTATCATCAATTTTAAAGGGACCTATAATTTTACTGCTTAAAATTCCTGCTGAAACATTACTCCTGATACTTACTGCTATCTTAAAAGTCATGTACGTTGACTACTTCTCTGCCGGACCCAATTACTAGTCCAGTCATCAGGTCTATTCAATGTAATTGTATATTAACCATGACTGAGAAATCAGTTTTCATGTACTCCTTCACTCAGCTTACATGTTTCTATTTGTAATGATTACTTAAAGGTGGAAGTTTGTTTTCATGCCTTTTATCCAATGTCCTTAATATTCTACTTTTTTCATTTTTTCACAATCACGAAAGATACTTTAAATATTTTTTGTTCATCAATTCATTTTTCTTGTTTATCATGTTTTAATGGTTATCAAATGTCTTTTAGTAATATTACTAGTGCCACTTTTTTTCTTGTTCTAATCTTACAAATGTTTTCAATTTGCTTTTGAGTATTTTGAGATACCTTTTGAGTATTTTGAGATACCTTTTGAGTATTTTGAGATACCTTTTGAGTATTTTGAGATACCTTTTGAGTATTTTGAGATACCTTTTCAATTTGTTCATAAATGTCAGTGCTGTATTCACATCATTCAATAAGTTTTTTCTTTTCATTCTATTTTGAGGTGATATATTTATATATCTAAAATGAAAAAATAAATATCAGTAAATTTACAATTACATATATTTATTTGCAATATGATGAATAACTCTCAAATATAAAAAATTAAAACAATATTCACTACCCTATAAATATAGCATACGTTAAATCAATACTTACTACTTGACACTCTAGTTGCTTTTGACATATGAGTGTCGAGCAGCTTAGTTCTTAAAATCAAACAGCCACATATCTACCTATGCTCCATCCTGGATATTGAGCACTTTTATAAAAAAATGTAGTATGCGTTTAAACTATATTTACTACTAGCAGTAGAGCCGGGCGTTGCCCGGGGATGTAACAGTAAGAGATAGATCAAGTATCGACCATCATAAAGACTGAAAAATAAAATTGACAAAGATTATTGTTTAAAGTTGACAGACATGCATGTCTTAATTATTTTTTTTTTTTTTTTACAATTGGTCAAACCAAAACTCAAACAAAAACATTGTTTTCAATCGTTATGAGTCTACCGATTGAATAGAATTTTATTATAAACAATTGTCTTGTAAATGGAATTTTTAAAGCATTCTGAATGTAAAAATAAAGAAAAAAGTGTGCAAGACAATAAGAAACACTACCTGCCAAAAAAAAAGTGAAGTTTTGTTGAAATCGGTGAAAAATGTAGGAAATCCGATCCCATATATAAATGTACAGACACATACACACACACACACAACCTGGGTTTTATAATAAGCATGATTTGACTTTCTGGTTGCTTTTGACATATGTGTGTCTAGCAGCTCTGTTCTGAGTTTCAAACAGCCAGCCTAATGCACAAATTTGATTTGATTATAGTTGTGAAGGCTTGTGCAGAACTAGCATCACTTCTAGTTACCTATGCTCTATCCCAGATATTGAGCACTTTTACTCTATAAATTTTTTATGATTTTGGGGGGAAGAGTGACAGAAGAGAGAAAGTATTTCTCTTAACTCGAATGTGTAGAAAAAGATGCATACAAATACAAACAAGAATCTAAAGTTTGATGTGAAATTTAAAGGAACCAAATATTTATTATGTTAACATAAAAATAACAGATCTGGATATAAATATTACAAATATGCCTACACAAATCTTTCCTTTTGTGTGTCTTAGAAAAGGCAAGATAACCAATTCATAAAATAGAAATATGATTTACAAAATTATAAATTATGAAATACACTTTCAATAACCGAATAAGCTTGAGAAGGTAAAATACCAATTTCTTTTTCACAAATGTTCAACATATATAAACTTTTAACAATTGAAACATCTTGTGAATAAACAATAGAATTCCTTTTTAAAAAATGTCTCAAAGTAAACATTCTTTCTCAAAAGATGCACTTAGTTAATTGAAAGTTGAAGCTAAGAAGGCTCTCACAGGGTTACACCAGAGTCATTGGAATTTCTTCTTTTTCATCTTTATTCTTCAAATTTGTTCCATTTGTTCCTTATTCTCCAAATTTGTTATTTTGGTTCTTTCTTCTTCAAATTTGTTCTTTTTGTTCTTTCATCTTCAAATTTGTTCATGGTGAGCTTACTTCTTCAAATTTGTTGTTTCTTCTTCCAATTTATTTTTTTTTCCTTTTCTTCAAATGTGGTCTTTCTTCTTCAAATTTGGTCTTTCTTCTTCAAATTCATTCTTTTTGTTCTTTCTTTTTCAAATTTGTTCTTTCTACTTCAAATTTTTTCTTTCTTTTTCAAATTTGTTTTTTTTTATTCTTACTTCATATTTGTTCATTCTTCTTCAAATTTGTTCTTTCTTCTTCAAAAATGCCCTTTTTGCTCTTTCTTCTTCAAATTTGTTTTTGTCTTCTTCTAATTTGTTCATTCTTTTTTAAATTGGGTCTTTTGGTTTTTTCTTCATCAAATTTGTTCTTTCTTTTTCAAAGTTGTTCTTCCTTCTTTAAATTTCTTCTTTCTTCCTTAAATTTGATTCTTTTTATTCATTCTTCTTCAAATTTCTTCTTTATTCCCCAAATTTCTTCAATCTTTTTCAAATTTATTCTTTTTGTTCTCTTGTCTTCAAATGTGTTTTTTGTGATCTTCCTTCTTCAAATTTATTCTTTTTGTTCTTTCTTCAATATTCTTCTTCTTCTCCAAATTTGTTCTTTTTGTTTTTCTTCTTTAAATTTGTTCTTTCTTCTTAAAATTTATTTTTCTTGTTTTTTCTTTGTCAAATTTGAATCTGATTTCTCTTTGGTTCTGTTTCATTTGCTTCATACTTCTTCCATAAGAAACCCACTTGCTCATCCACTGGTGACTGCCAAAATATTTTTTCTATCCTTATAACTTGTAACCTTTTGATATCTTCTGTTTTCTTGTGCATGCCTGCATTTTTCAAAACTTTTATACCTTCTGAAATTTTCTGCTTACTTGTCTTATTAAATAGACCCCAAATAGGCTCCAGATCTGCATAGGTGTAGTAAGTCACCCTCTTATTGGTCAAAAATCCAAAGATGTATATCTTTTTCCAATTTGAAAATTAAACCTTAAATATCCACCTTATTTTGCTGAGTCTTTTTTTGAACCATTCTATTTTTAGAAAATTTAAAGCACAAATGTTTCACATGAAATTAATTAATTTTTTTATTAACTGCCTGGCTTTCTTTTAACCATTTTTAAAACACTTCTCTTAAAAGCAATTGTAATAAACAAGCAATCTATTATATTTATTTACTTTTTTACCTCAATGTTTTTCATTAGACATTTTTATTAAATTTAGATTTTTTATATACATTTTTATATTTTCCTTTTAATAGAAAGAATAATAAACAAGTTTAATGGATCGTATTATTCATCTTTCTTATAAATATTTTTTTTTATAAACCTTCAAAAACTATATTTTATCAATAGCAGTTTAAGAGAAGACCAAATAAATATTTTGTGTAAATATCAAAATTTTGGATAAAGTGCAACTCCTAGACTGAATGTAGTACAGACTTTTTTTACTGGTACCTTTTGTTTGTGAGCTGTACTTTGTAAGACTGAGCAAACAACATGCCTAGTACTACTTTGAAAGAGACAAAAAAATAAAATAAGTCAGTGTAGGTAATTAAATTAATCCTATTTTTTTAATGGTTAATTTCATATAACTTTTGGGTTGTATTTTATTTATTAAAAAATGTTTATATTGAAATTAAAAGGAAAACTTATAAATTTTCACATTAAATATTTTTGGCGTGTTTCTCCGCGTGTGTGTGCGCGTGCGAAATCGTAATTCTGTTCATGTGAAAAGTTTATGTTTGACGCGAAATGATTTTATTCAATTATTAACCAACGCAACTCTTAGCTTGCGGATGACGTCATGTGAGAATCTCGCATAAGTTAAGCGTTAATGGGCGAGACTTTTTTTTTACAATGCGGCCGAGCTCGTCACAGGCGTGATCTTTTCAAGTGTCAACAACAATAAGCAGTACCTGTGATACTGCCTTCTTCTTCCTTACACGTTGTTTTTTTTTTCTTCTTTTCTCGTTTTTTTTTTTTTACATGTATACCCGGGAACGTTTACCTGTTTAGACGTAGAGTAAAGTATTTATTTACGATACGTCATCTTCTCAGTGTTTCTTCTGTGGCCAACTAGGAGAGAAAAGAAGAAAGAAAGATGATTCGGGTGTCGATTCCCAACTTCCGTAAGGTTGAAGATGAAAGCGAAAGAAGAAGCTACACGGTAAATTAAAAAGCAATAATAATAATAAATCTCTATAAAGTATGAATTTCATAATTTAATTAATATATTTATGATTAATATTATAAATATAATTTATCTCGAAAAAAATGAAATGGCATTTTTAGACTAGTGTTTTCCCCTCATGTCAGTGAAAATAAACAATAACATTGTAAAAATAAATGCTTAATTTTAAAATAATTTTCCAACTTGTCTTTTAGTACCTTTTCGGTAAACTGATTTATGTAACTAATCAATTACTACAGCAGAATTTAACACAAATGTTTTTTTGATTATTTTCTTACGAATTAAGTAAGAAGAAAAAGAGAAAACAAATGCTGTCAAAAATGTTGATAAATGAAATGAAATGCAATATGAAAAAAATAACTTTTCCAAGAAAAATGTTCTTAAAAGTCTTGTCAGTACATTTTTTTTAAATCTTTCAATCAATGCTAACCTTCTTTTAATTTAAGCTTTTTTTTGTTTTTCCTGTTTTTAGAATGTTTAATTGTTTTTTTCTCAGTTAATTCATTGTCATTATGGCATTTTCATTTTACTTTATCAAATTTTAACAATTGGCAAAGAAAAATGCTTTTTAGTTTAAAAGTTAAAACGTACATTTTAACATTCAAATAATAAATTTAATAAACTTTTTAATTTTAAAAATACACTTTTCCTTTTTCAGTCATGCTTTTAGTTTTTTAGCAAAACATACATTTTTATCAAATTCAGCTCTATTATCTCCAAATAAGGTTTCCTTGTGCTATATTTTAATAGATTTGGTTTAGAAATAATCCACTCTTTTTTTAGAGTTTTTAACTTTCCATCCATTTCCCCAAAAATCTTACAAAAAAATTTGTTGTAGTGATGTTGTGGACTGTGGATTCATTCTTGTTGAGGGCTGATTACTTTTTTCAACAATCCCGCTTCTAAATAAACATTTCTTTGTTAATTTAAAACAAAAAAATCAAAAGAATAAATTTATTTTTGGGTAAAAAACTACATAAAGTTTATCTAAGTTCTTGTACAATATTTTAAATTTTAATTAAGAAAATATGCAAAGTTAATTCGCAACAAAACATGATATGCAAAAAGTCTGTATGTGTCACTGTCAAAGTTGTGTTGTCAATCCATTTCCTGTCTTTAAAAAAAAGGCAGTAGCAGAAATTTACCTGTTATGAATGGTTTTTGTCTGTAAAAAAAAAAGCAAGAAAAACATGAGTAATTCGGTGCATGTCGTGAGTTCGAGAGCAGCCACCACGACTACCCAACTATTGATTTTTTTTGTTATATTGATTTTTTTGCTATGTAAGAATTTGATAGCTCGCAATCAAGGGTTAACATTTCTCAATAATTGGTTAGTTAGAAATATTAATGCATTTTTTTTTTTGTTATATAAAATATCGATGACAAAATTCCGATTTTAAAAACTGTTTTGATTAGATTTTTACTTTTACTTTTAACTCATTGACCTTATTTCGCTCAGCAGATGAAAGGTTCACGTGCGCTACAAGTTTTTCTATTGGTTAGAAAATATAAAATAGAGATTCAAATTTTCGTCGGCCTCTGATCCTCTTTTGAAACCCCCAAAAATTCATTAAATCGACTGTGGCACTTAAAAACTTTTTCTATTAAAATTGGCTGTTTAAGATTTTTATTTTCTGGTTTTGAAAAGTATTATGCCAAAATGAAATTTTTTTAAAATTTTACTTTTGTTTGTTGAGCTATCACGCGCTTTTTCTTTGGAAATTAAAGCCATTCCATTCGACGTCAACAAAAAACAAACCTTTTATTATTTTTCGGAAATCAGATGTTCACTAATTAAATTAATTTATACTGGAATAATGAATCTATTGTAACAACAGTCATTATTTAAATTTAGACAAGCATTTATTTATTTAAGTAAACATTTTTCTATCAGCCAAATTAATTTACTTGCATATAAGTTTGCTTGCCAAACAGTATTTTTTAACTACTAGTTAACACTCCAATTTTTTTTTTTATTAATGTTCACCCAATACAAGGCCCAGGGTCCACTCAAGGTAGAGGGTTACTGTGTGGAGTTGTATTAGTGTAAGAAAGGACATGAAGTGAAATTTTGGGGGCTATGCAGGTAAGATAGCTAACTCTAGACATGAAGAAGTTAAAATTTAATTAGTTCAGTCAGAGACGTTAGAAGTAGAGAGTTAAAGTAGACTTTAGAAGGAACCAGAAACCCAATCCTAAACAGGAAACAAGGGATAAATCTCTACTCTTGTTAAAAAGAAACTGGGGAGGAGTGTGAACCAGATGATAGACAAACAGTTGATAACTATAAAAAACAAATAAATTGATCATTTATTGTTTTTTATCAGCGCAACATTATTCTATGGTTATTAAGTGGTTTAGATGACAATCCAAGTCATTTTATTCACCTGCGATTGGCTAATAAATTACTGCTACCTTTGTATAGGACAATTTAGTCATCGCAGTCGTTTCTTTGAATCTTTTGATTCTGAGCATATTTACCTATTCTGTTTAGTACGTGTGTAGTAATTGGTTAATTTTTAACCAATCACATATTTTTAATGTAAGATCAAGTTTTCCACAGTTCCGTGGGAGCCTATCTCTTTTTCTTAAATAGGAATACTTTTCGCAAGTCACCAGTAAGATCCCAGCTGTCAACACAAATCCACGATCTTGCTCATCACACTTTAACGCACACACACACAGAATTTTGTAACTACAAACTTATATTTTCTCTCTGTAACTTTTGCCAAGCACAATCAACCAGAACTTTGTTGATTCAAACGAATTTATTCACAACACATTTCAAGCAATTGTATTCTTGGTGTTATTCATGCTTCACATGCAAACTTTGCTCAAACAATTATTTCGGAACATTTATCTCACAAGAGAACTTTCTTCAAACGGTTGATTACAATCAATCTACAAAGGGAAAGAACTTCCTTCTCTTTAATCTACATTGTGAATACGATTTTATTTCATGCTTCTTGTTGTATTTTATTCAATATATATTTGTTGGTTAACAAATTGGAGTTGTTGTTATTATTACTTCTGTACGTGGAAGAATCATTAATATAAATAGTAGTAGTACCTATATATTTTGGTGTTCGTGCTACATTTAGTGAATCGACCTGACGCTATATTTAGTACATATGCTACAAGGGGTACTTGTATGTTATTTTTTCTTTTTAACTAACTTTTCAATGTAAATAGTTTTACAATGACCCCTTTTTTATCAATAGTTCCTTGGCTACTTTATTGTGACAATGTATTATAGCAGATTTGGTGATATACATGGCTTCTTAGCCTTGTGCTACACTTTGTCTCTATTAGAGGATGGTTAAAATAATTTATTTCATGTTTTTTCCAGTGATATTCTTGGAAACCTGGAATTGGTTATACAGATGAATGTTTGGCAGAGAAATTTCTGCTAATTTGCTGATATGTAACAAAAACAATTCTCAAAGAATAATATGTGTGTATGGTTTATCATATCAGCATGTTTTATTAGAATTAGCTCTCAGAAGGCCATCTGTATCTAAGAACTTCTATAGAAAGAAACTGATAGTTAAATAACTTAAAAAATTCTTTTCAAGTGCCATTCTAATGCTTATAATTAAGTTTTCTTAAAACCAACATTGATTCAGTGTTTCAATTTTGATAAAATTTATGAATAATAAAAGATGAGTTTTTGTGCAGAATCCCTTTTTTTTTCTATTTGTACGTCTGCCCATGTTCCTTTATAACATGTCAGACTATGTTTTTAACTTTAATGTTTTTTTCCTAAAAGGTTGATAAGCTATAAAAAAAAAACAAAAAAAACATATCAATCAATCAACTTTTTTCAGATATGTGATGATAGCCTGTTTAAATTTATAAGCATCACCTGGAATAGTTGAAGTATGGTTGGCCAATAATGACAAAACTTAACCCTTACCTACAATGACAAATTGATATTTCCAACATTAAGACACTCTGGGAATATATAAAACTACTAACATATTTTGATCTTGTTTTTACTTGCCAAGACAATTAAGCAATTTTAACTGTAAGTCACTCTTGATTACAATATTTTAGTTGTTTTGGACAAATCCCTTTCTAGTACAAGACCGTATTTGTGAATGTCCCAAAAATAAATCTAATTAGTGAAACAAACCTGCTTTTCACTGATTGTTTGATATGGTATACTTACCTAAGACCTGATTTCTTAAGTAATTATAAATCATTGATTACCTTTGGCTGAAATCCCATTATGTCACTAAATTAGAAAATAGAAACCTGTTTCTTGAAGACTTGTTTTCATCCTACGTTCTTGTTAAACATTTACACAATTTTATTCTGATATGATCCTCTTAGATCTCTGCCATCTGGACAAATTAATTCCTAATTCCTACATTAATGAACATTGTAACCTGCTCATGTTGAAGTTTCCTATCTGAGAAAGCTGATTGCTTACCAAGACATGTGACAGACATGTATGTCTTAAATTTTATTATCAATCACTTTTATTAATTTTACTATTATTTCAATCTAAAAATCAGTTAAATATTTACTAGTTGGATATTTTGGGGTATATCTTTCAACTTTATTAAAATATTAGATATTGATATATTTTAATAATGTATAAAAATCAAACCATATTTAATTTTAAACAGAAGCTTATCAATTTAATATTTTTGTTCAAGAAATGACTATATATATATATATATATATATATATATATATATATATATATATATATATACCCCTTTCATTCCCTATGGAATATTGGGCTTCATTTAACACCATATCCGAGAATGTACTAATAGTGATACAAGGCCCCATTTTGTCCTACTTCTTTACACTTAGACTATAAAATAAAAAACCTAACTTAAAATGATGACTTAAATCTGTAGGTACTAGATGCCCTTCTTATCTTACAAAAAGCTCTCATTCATCAAACCCTTTAGATTTCATAATAGAATGGAACTTTCTAGAAGTCTCTAGAAACTTCTACTGGGTTCTAGAGGGTACAAAAAGCATATATAAATAAGAGTTAGTACCAACTAGCCAGTTGCCTCCTGAACCCACAGCCACGACTACTGAGGTTGACTCCAGTCCCCTTTGATTCATGAACAAATCTTTGACCGAAAGAATCTAAGTTCCGACAGTCCTTGAAAAGAAAAGGCTATTGGTAAATACTTCACCTTTTATTCCTTGCTATTATTGACCAAACTCCTTTTATTTTATATACATGTGAATATCTAACTACTTTTCTAAGAAGAAAATATGATTCTTTGACTAGTGACAAATTCCCATCTGTTGCCTTAATCTTAACTGTATAAGGATTTCCTTCTCCCACTCCCTCATATAGTTACACATTAAGCCAACTACTTTCTGGGCTCTCGCATGCTTAGTAGCTTGTTAGCTTTTCCCAACGTATATTTTTTAAACCTCAGCCCTGCTGTTTATAAAAATATTGTATTATATGTTAAATAAAACCCATTTTTTGTTATTACATGTAATCTTTTTCTTCAACTTTTATTTTCTAAGAATCTGTTTCATCTTATTTTGTGTTGTGTCAGCCGTAACAATAGAGTTTCAGTGTGGATTTGGATTCACAAGTGGTCCCCAGCCCCTTGTATACACACTTTTAGGATAGTGCAATACATTTTGAATTCAGTTTCCTTCTGCCAAACTGGTTGTCACCAAAGGCTATAGAATCCAATCTGTCCTATTTTACCCATAGCTGGGGGAAGAAGAGATTGATTCATACCTTTCCCAAGGGTATTATTAGCATGGAAGTGAATGTAATGAACTTGGCTCTCTGGTTCCTCAATCCAAGCCTCTAACCGTTACTCTACTGTGTCTTTTGGGTAGCAATCCCTTTTTAATATGTTTTGTTGAACAAGACTAACAATGTACTTTTATTTAGTCTTTTTATTATTACATTATTCTTCTATGCATACAAGTGTCTTCTGGCCATATTTAGAAATTAAGGAATATGTTTACAATAGCACTTACACACCATTTATTAGAGTAAAACAAAAAACAATTTTTGAAAATGGATAACTGTTTAGCCAAGAGTGCTCAGAACCAACTAACCTTTGAACAATTTTATATTCATTAAGTCCATAAAAGAAAACTTGTATGTATGCAAGATTCAAGAAAACTATATTAAAAAAAGTATCTTGTCAGTCTTATTCAATAAAACATATTATTGTATATGATATAAATCTGTAAAGTTTAGTTAGAACTTCCATAATAAGGAAAACAAACTAAATTTAAAAAAAAAAAAAACGAAAAAGAAACAAATTTTTTTTCTTAATAGAAAACTATGTTTCTGAGAATGAACTTTGCTAATCTAGATTAGAATGATGATAAACAGCTGTTCATCTACCAAGGAAACTGACTTCTGTTAAATAACCTCCACAGTTCAATGGAACCATTTCTATTTATTTTTTTAAACTATTCAAACTTTTGTATTTTTTTTTTGTTCATATTAGGTATATATATATATATATATATATATATATATATATATATATATAATTATAAATGGGCAAAAAATAACAATTTTACTCAAAATCTATTCACTGAAAAAGAAAAATTACAATTCATTTTTTGCATTTAGTTTGAAATTATAAACTTAATTCAAATTAAATATTTTTAAAAATTACAATTCATTGCTGCATTTTGCACAGAATACTTTCAAACAGTCTTGACAGACATGTTTCTGGAAAATATGGCAATTTGTGTTTTTTCTATCCATTTTGGGACCACACAAGGTGCATCTTTATTTCTTTCTCTCATTAGATGGTTCCTGTGCAGTGTATTGGTCACTAGAGTTTGTAATTGTATCAATAACTGTGAGACCCAAATTCATTAAGAATTTGTTCATTTTTGGATTATTTCCAGAAGATTTAGCTTCATGAACAATAATAAGTGATGAAAGAGCTGAATTACAAGATTTTCTTGAAGGTCCAGGCTTTTGATATAAGAAATTTGTAGGATGGACTTCTTTCTTGTGCTCTTTCATTAGGTTTCAAAAACCAAACTTCAGAATTATCCTTCAAATAATACTTTTCATTCATCATTGAAAAGTTTGAAGAATCATTTCTGTTTTTATCATCACCCGATTCTGGATAAGTAATGCTGACATTATTACTTTCATTGTCATCTTCAGAAAAAGAAGATTCATCACTAATTTCTTCTCACTCTTCATCTAACTCTGATAATAATTGTGAAATATCTTCAAGTTTAGTTTTCATCACTTTGACATTTTGTGGAAGGATTACAACTCTAAGGACAAATAGTTGGCAAGCTATCACTTTTTTTTTTATACTTGTTGAATGATGATGCAGTGTGTCATCATTTTTTCAAAGATGATGCAATAGTAATTGTTTGTTTCATAAAGATGGTACAATATAATGGGTGGTATTGCTTCATCTTTAAATGTCTTAGTAAATACTATTAGAAATCTTTTCTAAGTATTATATAACTAAGAAAAAGAGCAATTTGAAAAGCCTTCTAATAAAAAAGGTTTTGCAAAATGGCACCTATTTAGAATGGACAATATTTTTTATTTAATTAAAAATTTCAACCATTGGTCTAGTGAATTCACTTGGTAATAAGAAGAGAAGTCACCCAGCAAAATCATATTTTTTGTTCTAAATTTATTTCTTTTATGTAGATAATAGAAAATGAAGAAAAAATAAAAATCACAAATAATAATTCAGATAGAATAACTATAAGGGTGAAAAAATTAAGGGGTCCATTGGTAGGTAGATGATTTTAATACAATTAGTAATATTAGATAAAAACAAAAATATTTCTTTCAAGAATTGGTTAGTCTGTGAAAAGGTCAAATGTGGGTAACAAGATTATGTTGAAAATCAGCTTGTAAAATCTTGGGCCCTAGCAAAAAATAGTGTAGGGCTTTCTAAACATTTTGTTATAGTGACAGGTCTTTAATTTTGACTTTTTTTTTATTTAAAATTAATAACAGCTAGATAAATCAAATACATAATTTTATTATATATATATATATATATATATATATATATATATATATATATATATATAAATAAAATAACTGGATATTTTTTTAAAATTTAAATTATGTAATGGCCAGTCTATACTCACCACCTGAGGACTGCATTGTGCATGAAACAATAGTGTTTCATGCACAATGCAGTCCTCAGGTGCTGAGTATAGACTGGCCATTACATGATTTAAATTTTAAAAACTATATCCAGTTATTTAATGTATATTGTAACAAAAACAAACTGCAATTTACCTAAAAAATAAATTGTAATTTATATCAAAAATTAATCTAAATCAATGCATTTAAGCAGATATTTATTTTTATGCCTACATGTAACCATCAATTCATTTCTCTTGGTTAATAATCTAGGGTTATTTGTTTTAAGATAAACAATTTTTCAACAAGACATAAGTTACATTTATTTCCTTTACCTTTGAATTTTATCTTACCTAGTCATTCGATGATGGTAGGAATGAAATTTTCAAAGATTTTCGGTGGAACCAAAATAAGATTTAAAGAATGTATGTTCGCTCGGTATACAATAATATCGGTCATACATTGACCGTTTAAGGGACAGATCATATTTTTTTGACATTGCATTTGTTTTTAGAAGAATTTACATTGTCTTTGGAAATATATTTATCTAATATAATATTAAGTTGGTATATGGCTTTGTTGATGTTATTAATGCAGCTACAACTGATCTTAACATTATTTTTGTTAAAAGCCTTTTAGTGTTGGTGAATGGTTAAAATGCTTATGGATTAAATTTAGGAAAATTTTTTCGATAATAGTTTGAACATTACAATTAAAAGGCGGATTTTATGCTTACAGTGTTTCTGTTTATTTTTACCTTCTTTGCTTTTTCCAAATACTCTAAATTTACTTTTGATTGCTTAGTTCTAAAGCCTTTATATATTTAATTTTATCATTATCAAAGTTATTGTTGCTGAGGCTGGTAGACAATTTAACTTGAACTGATTTATGTAAATTATCTAGAATTTTGTGGTTGTGGTGGTTTGATTCTTTGCTGACATATCTATGGTTATATAGATCTTTGGTACATGGTTTGTAATAACCATTATTCAAGTCTAAAGTCACATTGAGAAAGTTGGTCACTTTAGCATTGGTGTTAGTGGTAATATTTAATTTGTGATATTTAAAAAATTTTATCAGTTCCTTTCTCAATTGGTCTATATTTTGTGGGCTTGTTTTACAGAGGAAAATTACATTGTCATCTCTATAGAGTCTGGTGCCCTTAATTTTGAAAATAAATCTAAGTCTCCACAATAAGAAGATTCCAACTAATTTGCATGCCTCTACTGAATTCCATAGCAATATTAAATTCTGGGTTACTTCATTTGATCCACAGATAAGCATTATGGAGTAGTATAGGTTTTTATGCCTGCTTTATGATCTTTAATTTGCAATTGCTAATAGGACAGTAATTGTTTTGCTAGATTTACAGCAACCATTAGCAGATTCTTGGTGATGGACAGGTAAATGTTACAAATATTGAATTGAATGAATGTACATTCATTCTTCTTTTTTATATTAATAAACCATTCTATGGTTCCTGCTACTGGTTAATTCCTAGAGCACTTTTGATGTATTTGCATGCTGTTTCAAGGATGTTTTTGCTGATTTTACCAATATTATTTTTAGTTGGGTTGAATAATTGGTATTGAGGGTTGTTTAGAAAATTTACCTTGTGGTCTTTAACTGTGATGAATGTTTGTTGTTTGTGGAATTTGGATCCTATCTTCAATTTTTATTTCAGTGGCTATTTTCTTGGCCTCACTATTGATGTTGTTTTCCCAGACATTGGGATCCTTTTTATATAAATTATTAACTTCCTTGTTATGGTATATATTAGCATTGATTTTGTAATGGTTAAACATCTTTCATTATATATATAATAACATTCAATTAATAATTAATTACTTGTCACAAGACACCATCTTGAATACTTTACTTTATTTGGGAAATGCCAAAATATCTCAACCACCAAACATATAATGAAATGACAGAATTTTTCTGATTAACACATTATTATTATAATACATATTTTATTTATTTTTTGTGACAATTGTCACTTACAAAATCTCTTCATTATGGCTTAGTTTGCTAATGAAGATCCATAAAGATTTACTACAATTACTATGCGCTCTCTCACAACTTGTAGGAAAAATTAGACTTAACCCTAAGCTTGAATTTCTTCTTGTAATACAATTTTCTTCAGGATATATCCAATTATGGCTCTCCACAACTTCCGTTACTCTAAAAAAATGTTATTATACCATCCCACAAATTTGTCTTGTAAAATACTTGCTGTCCCTAGCCCCTGCTTTTCTTGCCTTCAGGTATGGCCTGTGAATGTTAAATTGTCTTTAAGATTTTTTTTTTATCAATTCGCCCCAAGCAAGGTGATAATGCCACTATGACGGCAAGGACCTACTGGGAATGAAAGAGAATGAAAAGACTTTAGAATGAACCAGAAACCCAACCAGGAAAAAAGGGATAAGCCTCTACTCTTGCCCAAAAGACCAGGGAGGAGTGTGAAATGGATGATACGTGGACCTATCTACTCCTATTGAAAGAAAAAAAATATAAATAGTAAATAAAATTTCAGAGTTTAGGTGGAGTCATTAGAAATATAGAGTTGAAGTAGAATTTAAAAGGAACTGAAAACCCTATCCTAAAAAGGGAAACCAGGGATAAACTGCTACTATGTATATATCAGTTTCTTTGTAGTTCCTATTTTCCTTTAGACTTCCTCATTACTCACATGTTCTGTCTGTAGCATTCTCAGCATTCATCTGTAGAACCACCTCCTTGTCACTTTAAGTATCTTCTTCATCTCTAAAGGAGATAGTCTACTGTTTCCTGTCATATGGAAAATTAGCTATCTGTCTATATTTCTGAGATGAGGTATTATGTACAGTATTTACATTATTTAGACTATTGTCCTCATCTTTGTCACCATATTTATTACAACGTTTCGGCCGTTGTATGCACCAGTCTTCTTCAGTTGGTTGGAATGTTGAACTGTTTATTTCACTCACTGTGGTAGACTGTTCTAGTTCCACATGCCATGTCTAATGGATGTCAGTTATCAGTTATCTCCTGTTAATTCCCCTCTCCAAGTTCTCCACTCCCTTAACCTTGTATGGGAAATTAGCTGTTATATAGAAGTTTTTATTTCTAAGGATATTATCATACTATTTTTTAATACTTTGCTGAGCTTCTAGAAGGCATATTTCACCATTCTTGTGTATATTCAGATTTCTATGTCACATTTTCCATTATCTGTTACAACACTATTTAATTTTTTTTAACTGTTTGATTTTGACATCCCTAATATGTAGCTTACACTTTGGGCTGTCTTTTTAACTGATAATTATGCATTCTATTTTCCTATCATTAATAATTAGTCCTTTCTTCTTGCTTTCCTTTACTAAGAGTTCTGTTTCCTTTCTAAGTCTTCTATCAATACAGCATCATCTATGTGGATACACATTATTGACACCACTCTTTAATACAAGGCATTGATATTCCATGGTCTAACTACATGCGTTATTAGCAGTAAGATCCTGTGATTGTACATTTATTTTTCCTAAGCTGATGGCCAAGTTACCATCTGTAGGTTTCTGTGCCCCTTCTGAAGTAGCAGTTTGACAATGTAATGTGTACAATTTGACTCTCTTCCTGTCCTTATGAGGTAGAATTGACACCCTCCAAACAACAGTATAACACAAAACAATGAGAATATTGAGGGAAATACAAGAGGTTTGAGATTTACTATCACTTGATCTCTAGTGTAACCGACCAGTTACTTTTTTTTTTTTTTTTTTTTTTTTTAAATGTCATATCTCTTTAAAACCTAGGCATGCATAACTCTTCTTTTGTTTATTATCTGTGAATTGCCATGCAGTCTTGGAAAAGATGGAGTGGTTTCCTATTACCTTTTACACAGTTTGGAATTCAGAGTTTTCCTTCTCTTAGACTGGTTACCACTCAAGGTTATAGAACCCAATCTATGCTGCTATTTAACCCATAGTTGAAGGGAGAAGAGATGAGTCTGTGTTTGTCTAAAGTTCATAAGTGCAAAACTGAACAGTACTCTAGAATTTGAGTTTGGCTTGCAGAAAGTGGAATCACACGATCTGTGCTGATATTCATCAAAATATATGCATATATCCCTATTAGTTATATAGTTACTATATATGTGTGCTGGAAGAACCATTTTCTTTAAATTTTCCAAAGTATGCAGGCTTGTAGACAAAATAAATACTGTTTAAAATAAACTGGTTGTCTACTCAAATACAAGTATCCACTAAAAATAACATTTGAAGTAATAAAAATATGTCAGATTAAAAAATAAAATCCATTAATTCTTGAGAAATTGCTTTGTATATGTTTTGTATATGAAACTGAGCAGATATGCATTTGGAGAAAAATCTAAACAAGTGAGAATGCTTTAAAGACAAAATCGAACCTTGATTTATTGTAAAACTCATCATTACTTCTTCGATGTAAAATATAAATTATATAAACAGAGCCAATATAAGAAATATAAAAAAAAAATGATCAAATATTATTGCCTTTCCACAACTTAGTTTTCAAATATGGAATTGAGTATCTTGTCTCTTGAACTGCTTGGAGATTGTGAGGCATAACAAACTGGGAATCCATCTGAAACTTTAAATTGTGAAAAGGCAACAATATTTGATTTTTTTCCCATGCATATATATATATATGAAAGTTTCTTTTCTGTTCACTATAGATAAGTAAATTACTTCATGAAGAACCCTCAAGTTGATATGTATACTTATTGGACCCCCCCCCCATACTTCCTGGTGGAAAAAGCAGGTGGTTTTTCTAGAAATCTTTCTTAGTCACAGATACTGTTTATAACTGTTTGAAGAAGAAAAATATTTGTATGCTTTGAAAAAAAAAAACTTCAATGGATAATCCTCTCATAATAGTTTCTACTTTTTGTTGTATTTTTTCAGTCAATAATGACAATGGCAGTTTCTTTTTATTAACAAATAACATTGTAAAATTGACATATTTTACCATTATCTTATTCCTAAAGGACAGAGTTTTGTTAATAGAGCAGAAAGTTCTTTATACACTTGTGATAAAACCACTATAGACCTGTATGTAATTCAAATAATTGTAAAATATTTGCAATATTGGAATGATGAAGGATGAAAGCATTGTTATTTTTTCATTTGCATTCATTCATAGAAAGAAAAAAAAACCTTTAAACTCTGGTCTCTAAAAAGAATGGCTTTTGATTGTACTCAGAATCTGTTTGGTAGCTTATGTCACTGTGTAAGATGATAGAATCTGTGTATATTAATGGAAAATAGGTTTTGTATGTTTTATTAGACTTGCTTATCTCACTAAACTTTACATGCAACTTGTAAATGTTTTACTGTTGCACTAATATGACAAAGTAACTAGTGTTGTTAGATTGAGTATATATAATATATAGTAACTATAGTAGTAATAAAAGATTTGTAGGTGAGTTATAACACTGAGTAAATAATTATAAACCCCCTGACATTTACATATACAAAAATACTTATAAAAATGAGAAACTGTTAAATGAGTATTATTTATTATCTGGTTGTTATGTGGTATTGGAAACACAAGAGAAAGTAATCCTGAGTAAAATTGTGAAAATGTAAATCAAATATGGATCAGAATCTGACAGAAGGATAAGATAAAGAATAAGCCAAGTCTTTCTCATATGTTTTTTTTATAGATGTGTGTAATGAGAGTACAGATAATTGGAAAAATACAAGTGTCTGGGGTTTTCTTACTTTGAATATTGAGTACTAAAAGATAAATGTTACTATTATGGCTTGGAAAAGGAGTTGAAATTTTTGTTGATGCCTATTTTGATGACCTGTCTGTGTGAACTGCTTGTCTGATATTGAGAATGTCAGTTGTTTGTGTGTGTAGAGCAGAAAAATGAGGTCAGTTCTCATTGGTTTAGAAAGAATGAATTAATTATAATTATTATAATATACTTGTTTTTGACACTATAATCAATTTTCATCTATTTCTTTTATAGACAAGATAGGCTAAAGGAAACAATAACTAAAATATAAGTATAGCAGAGAAAATATAGTTGGTATAATATCAGGACATTATTTCAAAGTGGTCCCACACTATCAGGGTTCAAAGAGAATTATCAGGCTATTGAAAAAGTCAATTTTCAAGGAATTTTCTTATGCAATTTGACATCATATGACATGTTCATTATGTGCTTTTATTTTTTTTTTTTTTTTTTTTTTTTTTTAAATTGAAAACTGTTATTTATGTGATAAGTATTTATTTTCTATGATTGTTAAAATTTAAATAAATATGTGTTCATCTTTTTAACTATGCTCCAGCATAACAATGTACTTACTACTGTCTGTCTTCTGTGTTATGTCACAAAATTAGGGAGTTTCAATGGAATTTTTCAAATTATCAAGGAATTTTATTCAATGATTAGGCTGGGAAGCTTGACAATGCAAACATCAAATGGACACACAGTACAAAACTCAATAAGTAATCATAAGGTTAGTACAGAGGTCAGAGGGAAGATGTCCCCAGAAACAAATACACACAAAAATGAATATGACATATGGGGGGTAGAGATGTGTATACAGTTCCTCTTCCCATCTGATGTTGGTTTCATCATTCTAGAACACAGCAAACATCCAAGAAAGGTCAAAGGGTATAGAACCAAAATTTTGTGAAAGATATAGATGAGGAAATTAGTGTAAAGAAAACTACAGATATTGAATAAAATATAGAAATGTTTAGTCACATGGCAATCAGCTCTGGTAAAGGTGAATCTAAAGGTATAGGTATCACCTTACCTTCTACCATCTACTTCTGGACCAATTTAATAATGAGAAAGCCTGACTCTCTCTCTCTCTTTCTCTCTCTCTCGCCGTGTTTCTTTTAATTCAATCCATTATTTTGTTATTGTGAGGACCTGAGTAGACATTGTTTTCGTTTGTAGATTAACCTATGATCAAACAACTCTATTCTCAGGCTTAATTACCTGTGCCCATGACAGGTGAGAAAGTAGATATTACCTTTGTGTTATTGACTATCCCTCTTAGGTATGTTGTGCTACTTGAAAAAGTAAGTACACAAAAACAGTTCAATGACCAAGAAAGGAAGGAAGAAGAATGTCATGAGAGAAGCAGCCAGTTGGGCAAGAGTGTCACAATTTCCGCTTTTAATTGTCACTTTTATGATTTGCGATCATCACTCATTCTGAGTTCAAGTGGACTTTGAACAAAATTTGACATTTTATTGACTTTTATCTGTTTCTTCAAAATCTATTAAAAAAATAAAATTTTGATAATCTCATATCACACAAAAAAGAAAATATGAGTTTATACTTTTCACAATTTTATAAGCTTCATTTGAATGAGCCATATTTAATGATAGTATGACACAAGGCCAAAATCTAGGGTATCCAATGAGAACTGAACATGCTGCTGTATAAATAGCTTGCAAGACTAGCTTGCTAAATCTAACTTGTTAGTTATGAAGTTTAAGTTAGCCTGACACAAGGCTATAATAGTTAAGCACTCTGTGAAGATTGAACTCTGCTTAAAGATTTGGTGTATGAGATGCTAAAAATCTCCCCCCCCCCGTTACAATTGGTATTCATAGATATTTTATTTAGTTATATTTGGTCACAAGTGTTAAGTACCTTGTGAGGTTAGAACTCATTACATAATAATGATCTATCTTGCTAACTTGCTAACCACTATTCCATGGCAAGTTGATCCACTGAATTTTATGTTCACTGTAAAAATTAGTATTGCAGATTCTACCAAATCTGGTTCTCTTCAAAAACATGCATTTCTAGTTCTGTTGGCACCACTGAAGGATAATTACTGATGCTTAAGTTTTATAATTGAATTTTCACTGATAACTTTTATTTTGCAACTCTGTGTCTGATAAAACGAGTCCATATAATTTGTGAAATAATAACAATGACTTCTATGAGAATTTCAAACAGTATTGATGCTGATTGTCTCTTGATACTGTGAAAAACTGAAGTTGAGTCATTGGGAATTGAGGTTTTGAGAAGTGATTCTGCCTGATGAAAGAATTCGAAAATATTAATAATTACAAAAATAAAAGGCAAATCTAAAATAGGTTTTTGCCAGGAATTCTGGAGGTGAATGAATTATTTACACTTGTCTGAAGAACTCTTTGAATAATAATGATTGTGCTTAGGACTTCAGACAACAATGGGAAGGCTGAAGAATTGAATCTCCAAAATGTTGTTATAAAAACAACAAGGATAGAGATATTTGTCTTAATAACTTGTGGAATAATAACTCTGCTAATAATTTCAAATAGTAATGTCAACAAAGGTGACTGAATAATCACTTGAGTAATTTAACAACAACATTGCGTAAATCATATTGTATTAAAATATTTCTTTTTATCATGATCTCATCTTTCATACATTTGGCACATTTTGAGCCGCTGTGGTCACCACTTCTCTCCATCTTCCAATTGTGGTTCATGGTGACATTCAAGGCAAAAGAGTGCAATGGCTTGCCGGTTACTTTTGCACCGCTACTGTGGCCATCACTCCCTTCCATCTCACAACTGTGGTTCATGGTGACATTCAAGACGAAAGAGTGCAATGGCTTGCTGGTTCCTTTTGCACTGGGGATGTTGAAATTACTTTATCCCTCCTCTTAGAAGTTAAACATGCAAGACCTACAAGGCAGAATTCAGAGCTTTCCTTGTAGATAGTTTGCCAACCAAGACCATCTGTCCTGCTATTTATTCATAGCTGGTTGGAGGGAGAGATGGATTCATGCCTTTCCCAAGAATATTAGCATGTAAGTGAATGCAATGAACTCAATTGGAATTTGAATTCAGCTCTCCAATTCCTCAGTCTGATCTGCTATCCATTCTCCATGCCTCTTTTTATATTTGCATAAAGACTTAACTCCTCATCTCATTCTTAAATTTTGCAAATCTGTGTCCGACAGATTTCATGAATTTCTGTAATGTTTGTAGCGATAAAGATTTTCTTTTATTTTCAGGTGTTTTATATTCAAGTCTGGATGTCTGGCAGATACAATGCTGTGGAACGGAGATACACAGAATTTGAAGAATTACATAAGCAGGTATGTCTTAAAATGGTTTCTTCAAACCTGAGTAGGTATTTTGTCCTTTTGTTTTTAGAACCTTAATCCAGGAAGTTTGGTGTGGGATAACAGAATTGGTGAACAAAATTAAAATTTTGGCCTTTGAGAAAGGAATGAATCCACTTCTTCCTGAAATTCATCCCATTGTTAGATTTCTTCACAAAAAATATCTTGTTGCTAGTATGCCACATTGGTCAACTAAGAGAATAGGAAAGTAAACATTTAGGCAAACCACTCTACCATCACTACCTGCCCAGGCAATTGCAGTAAAAATTTATTACTCCAGTTTCAACCTCAATTCCATAAGCTGAAGTTCTTTTCAATCCTTTTAGTCAATTATTGCATGCAATAAAATATTACTTGGGAATATTCAATCATAAAAATAAATAAAAGAAGTAAAAATATAATGATGAAAATATTTAATCTCAAAAAATAATTTAAATAAATAAGTTAAAGCATAAAATTTTGCTCCATGTCAAAAAAAAAAAAAGGAAAAAAAAAAGAGAGATAACGTTAGTGTTACTCTTATTGTCTTAAGTTTGTAGCCTGTTCAGGGGTTATAGGGTCATCACATGTGTTGCAGCCATAACAATAGTGGCATTCTGAAGATAAGATGTCCTGACAAAGCTCATCAATTCTTCAGGTTGGTTTAGAATTAAGAATTTTTCTTCTTCTAGACTGGTTGCCACACAAGGCTAGAGATCCCTGTGTGACACCATTGAAAAAAAAAATGGAAGACAGAAAAGCACTGGTTTCTGATAGACTGAAGATATACTGATGACCAGACAAAGGAAAATGAAAGAAAAGGATATTTGTTTTTAATTGAGTAAAAAAAAAAAAAAAATTAGAAGACAGAAAAACATTAATTACTGATAGACTGAAGATATACCAATGACCAGACAAAGAAAAATGAAAGAAGAGGATATTTGGTTTGTTTTTTTTATTGGAAAAAAATAACTAGAAAAAGTTAAATTTCTCATCTGCTGGAGAGGTTAAATGAAGAGACCATTTGGTTTTAGTTAGAACTGAAATTAAGTGATTAGCTATTCTGGAGCTCCAAGGACCTCCCAGAAGAAATAGATGATATTTTTACAATCATTGAATGACTGAGAGGAAGTCTGACTTCTGGCTGCAAGTTCACTCAATTAACTTTTAAAAGCAGCGGGGTTCCCAGAAGAACATATGTGGAGAATGACAATTAAGTTTTTTCATCTGCCGAAATGTGAAAAAACTTCCCAAAATCAAGGGATTGTTTCCTTTTTGTCACTTGTTGGCCAAAGGGTTGAGGAGGGGATAAAAAAAAAATGATAAATCCCTGGTGTGAAAACGACCACACACAAAAGCACGATAAGAAAGAATTTTGAACGATAATTAAAATTTAGCTGTTTGGACTGGACCACTCCTAGCCCTTGGTGGTTGGGTTTGATGAGTTGACCAAGGAGGAGAGTGCCCAGGTGGAATTTCAGGGAAGGCGGAGGATTTTTCATGACCCTTGGGCAGTGAGGGTGAGAGGCACTCGCACAAAGCAGGAAGGTAGAATTCCAAGGTAAGAGGTGAGACTCCCTCATATTTAGACAATTGCTGGGAGAACCCTGATTGGTTGTTTGGGGAATGAGGGCATTCTCAGAGCACATCATGCCCCATGCGCATGGGTCCATAAAAACAGAATGCTGAGTAGATGAAAATGGACGGCAGATACACCGTGGGGAGACACAGCAGAGAGTGATTGTGGAGAGGAGACCGAGCAGGATGAGAACAACTGCTTCGCCGGATCTCATTTGATTTGTCACTCTGAAGTAAGAGCCTCTGACTTAAAGCCTTGTTCTAGAAGTCTCATTTAGAGCCATAACAGCAAACAGTGTGTCACGATAATTCAGAAGGGTTGATAGTTATTGTATGGAGAATATAAAATATGCTTAAGGCATCAATAACTGTACCCTTAACCTTGTATCAAGGAAGTGTATATAAATATTTTTTTCTTCTATCCAATTTATTTTTTTTCTTTTGTGTGATTTTACTGTCATTGATTCCATTTGACCATTTGGACCAAAAGCCAGTCTTGCGATCAATCAACACAATATAGGACAAGGCAAGACTTAACTCTACAATCAACTGAAGGGGATCGAGCTTGAATATGGAACAGCTGGGGTAGACATCATACCTGTTTACCCTACTATTATTGACTAATTAGCAGAAGAACATAGAATAAAATCCAATGACACAATAACAGATAGGAGTCTGTCTTTATTATTATCCTTTATTATGTAAATAATAATAATAATGGATAAAAAGGGGAAAAAAACTTCCTATATCATTATTACATATTTTTTGTTCTTCAAACTGCAAGTCTGATTTTTTTCTGTTGTTTTATTTATCAAAGCAAATTTGGCATTGTTGCAAGCATACTTTGCACAAAGGTAGTGTTGAAAATTTCTCTGCCTAACCAAGAAAATACAATGTTTAGTCATTTGGTTAGATTTTGGAAAATAGTTTGGGCGAGGAACTTTTCAACACCACATTGCCAGTATAAATACGTTTACTCATGCTATTTCTTAACTGTATTATTTTACTTTTTCTGTTATTATTGTTATTTCTCTCCATTCCTATTCTTTTTAACAACATAATTGCAATGCTTAAATAACAGGTTAAGGACTTGATTTAACTGCTTTGCTTGCCATGGATATAAACACCTTCTAAATATGGTCAAAGGAATGAGAAAGCACACAGAGGAAATGTTTTTAAAGTTTTACATCTGGAATTACTGTAGTATCAGTCTAAAAAGTTGAAGTATGAGATGAAAAATTTTCCTGAAAAAGGCCAAAGTGTTGTTAAAAATACCAAAAGAAAAAAAATGTGGATATAAGTAAATGTTTACTTTTTCTACAAAATATTATTCTGAAAGGTTGTAATTGCTATCACGTGGGATATGTTTATCACATCATGGAGTTAATAATTATTCTCCTTAAAGTTAGCCAACAACTGTTTGGAATTTTTATTTTTTTTAATTTTTAATGATTTTTATCAAATCTTTTTTCCATTTTGGTGTGTGATGAAATACTTAATCTTCCTGACAATGAGACTTGATCTCCTTATTTCAGTACATCATACAATGATATATGAGTGGAACTTTGTTATTGATAAATTCTGAAAATGAACAGATGTGGGAATGATAATGTGTCAGTGAGCAACCAGCAGTCATCCAATGAAATCAATAAGTTTCTCTGATTCACATCAGATTTTATTCTAATCACTGCTTTCTGTTTTGTTTTTTCTCTTTCTTTTTTGCTCCCTCCCTCCCTCCCTCCCTCTCTGTCTTTTGCTAAACTCTCTCTTTTGCTCCCTCCTTGCCACTCTCCCTTTTTTGCTTTTCACCCCTCTCTCTTTTCTCACCCCTCTCTCTCTTTCTCACCCCCTCTCTCTCGCCCTCTCTCTCTCTTTCTCCCTCTTGCTCTCTTTCTCACTATCTTTCTCACTCTCATTATCTTTCTCACCCTCTTTCTCTCCCCTCTTTCTCTCGCTCTCTCCCCTCTTTCTCTCTCCCTTTTCTCTCCCTCTTTCTCTCTCCCCTCTTTCTCTCTCCCCTCTTTCTCTCTCCCCTCTTTCTCTCTCCCCTCTTTCTCTCTCCCCTCTTTCTCTTGCTCCCTCTTTCTCTTGCTCTCTCTTTCTCTCGCACTATCGCTCTCTTTCTCTCGCTCTCTCTCTCTCGCTCTCGCTCTCTTTCTCTTTTTCTCTCGCTCTTTACCTCTCTCTCTCCTCTTTCTCTTGCTCTCTCTCTCCCCTCTTTCTCTTGCTCTCTCTCTCCCCTCTTTCTCTCGCTGTCTTTCTCGCCCCATCTTTCTCTTGCTCTCTCTTTCTCTTGCTCTCTTTCTCGCCCCATCTTTCTCTTGCTCTCTCTTTCTCGCCCCATCTTCCTCGCCCCATCTTTCTCTTGCTCTCTCTTTCTCGCCCCATCTTCCTCTTGCTCTCTCTTTCTCGGCCCCTCTCCCTCTTGCTCTCTCTTTCTTGGCCCCTCTCCCTCTTGCTCTCTCTTTTCACCCCCATTGCTATCTCTCTTGCTCTCCTCCCTTTTCTCTTGCTCTCCTCCCTTTTCTCTTGCTCTCCTCCCTTTTCTCTTGCTCTATATATTGAAATTGGACAATTTCATATTTATAGAATGTTATTTTGAGAAATATGCTTGTAGGTAATCAAAATTAGATTGCAAAATTGCTGGAATATCATGATGAAAAGATGTGGCACCTTCGGGGCTCTTAGTCCTTGGTAGTAGCAACCAAATACAATTGTTCTCTGGTCGTCTAAGACATGTAACACCGCAGCTGGTCACTAAATGTAACCACACCAATCCTGACCTTGCCCTATCCCACATTGTGTATTTTTAAGATCATACGGCGGTCAGAGGTGAATGACTGTCAGAGTCTCATGCTAAGTTGATCCAAGGAGTGAACATATACAAATTATAAAACTAAGTAAGATGACACACGGATAGAAAAATAATAAAGTTCAATTTATATCAGTTCTCTTTTTTTGTATAGTAAATATTTTCCTAACCCGTCTTAATTGTGTGTGACACTTAGGCAAATTCTTGTAGCTGAATTACGAAATTCTGTTTTTTTGGTGTTGAGGTTGTTTCTGCTTTTTGGAGTCAGTGCAGTCTGTATTAATTTCGTTGGTACAAGGGTGAAGTTAGCTTTGGTTCAAAGTCGGAGTTCTTATAATTGGTAGGAATCACATGGGCAGTCTCAGTGAACTGGTTGCTCTGCAAACAAATCACAAACAAGCTCTAGACAAATTGCAGACAAACTAGATTCTTGGCCTCGTGTGTTTGCTTATATGGACTCTTGCTCAATACCGGAGTGGGACAAGACACAAGATGGAGTTTCAGTGATTCTCCTAAATCCTATAAATGTCCATTGTTCAAAAATTTATTACACACACAATTTTAGTAAGACCTCCTCTCTTGCAAGGAATGGTTCCAGGATATCGATCCGCCCATACTCCTTCTCTCATCTATTGGCATCTTACACCAGTACCCGTCGAATGGCATTAATAAACTCTCCACCTCTCTTGATGTCTTATTTATGCCTGTCACTATGGTTACCACCTGTCCAATGGCTTTCCAGTCATCTTGGAACAACTTAATTAGAAGAACTTATCTCTTTGGCATTTTGCTTACATAGGGTTTTCTGGCTTGCACAATTAAGAATTAAGATTATCATTCAGAAATTTTGCCTACACAGCTTTTTCTCAACTTGTTAAAATTCATATATTCAACACATGGCCTTTTTGACTGGTCGTTCCCTGAATTCTATACTTGTTTATGAAGAATCTCTATTCTCCATTTCTGGATGGCAGATCATATCTTCGTCGACCGTGCTTATTCCATATTCTGAACCAGCACTTTTTAACATCCATCATACATCAATGCCAAATTGGCATTTCCTATTTTTTTAATAATACTGAGAAGCTCTTGTTCTCAGTCCCAGGTTTCTCGATCATTTCCTTGTTGAGGTGCTTATCTTGATGTTTTCATAACTGGCACTTTTATGACCTCTCGTAATTCATTACTGCAACTTGTCATACTGCTTTTCCATAATTTTGTTTCTTACGCAGTTTCTCTATTAATGAGCAATTAAATCTTTTTCTAAAATGCAAATTCTCTTTATCTATATCAGTATGTTTGTTGGTATAGCTTTTAACCCTTTATTTTCCAGTTCAAGTATTTTCCAATGTTAGATAGTGTCACAAGAAAATAAAAATATTTGTACTTATGAAAGTATTTAATCTTCAAAAATGAATGTTGCTTATTGTGAGTTATAATTTATGAAACAGAACAGGAAGAATGAGCTTGTGTATGAAAACTAAAGATGAGATCAATTTCTGACTATGGCTGAGTATTGCTTGAAGCCACTTATTTAAAATTCACAGAATTTAATTTCATAGTCAACAAATAGGATCAAGTTAGAAAACAAAAACGGTAAACAGCATTTGAATGTCTAATTTGAATAGATTCTTTGATTAACTTCTGATCTATTTCTTATAAGGTGCTGCTGAAAAGTTCTCAGCCTAAACAACAAGCTAAGCCCCCACACCCGCCCCACAAAATTTTGATATTTGGCCAGTTTTGGGCTCTGTTTATGATTGGACATTGAAAGCTCTTGATCTGAGTCAGTTCCTAAAAGCTGACTAAATCAAATGGCCAAACCTCATTTTTATTTGGCAGGGAGGTGTGCAGTGAAAACTAGTGTGTGTATGTGTATTGGTGAGTTGATTTGTTTCCTATATGCTTATTAACCCTTTGACATGTCATTTAAAGCCAGAACATATTTTTTAGGTAATAATGGTTTAGTGATACAAGTCTTACTAATTAACCCATAGCTGGGGAGAAGAACTGAATTCATACCTTTTCCAAGGGTATCTGTGTGTAAGTGAATATAATGAACCCAATGGGAATTGGAACTCAGATCTCTGATTAACAATTCTGAGCCATTATCCATTACTCCACTTGCACATTCAAGCTTACAGCACCTGGTATTTCCAAGCCATCACTCATCTAGGTACTGTCCAAGCTTGACATTGCTTCACTTCAGTGATTGTATGGTAATTGATGTTTCAATGTAATGTGGCCATAAGCCTATAAGTGTGTGCATTTAGAGATTTCAAATATGTTTTATTGAAATATATTAAGACCAGGTCTATCTGTTTTAATTTCTTTTTTATTATGTTTTGACTATTTATATATTTGTCACAGGAGGCACGGAGTAATGGATAGAGGTTTGGATTGAGGAATCGGAGAGCCAAGTTCAAATTCCAGTTGGATCTATTATATTTATTTATGTGCTAATACCTCAGTTATGGATAAATAGCAGGAAAGACTGGGTTCTATAACCTTGGGTGTCAATTGGTTTAGGAGAAGGAAAAAAATCTGAATTCAAAACTGGCCTGGAGAGGGTTGGGCTCCGTCAGGTTATCTTGCTCAAGAAACACCATTTCTACTGCAACTGTAGTACACATGGTGCCCCTACAGCCCTACGGGTCATGGAATATATATATGTGTGTGTGTGTGTGTGTGTGTGTGTGTGTCAAACATCCAGCTTCAATTAATAATAGGAATTTTAAAAAAACAAAACATGAATTCTTATATATAGATTAAGTGTTGAAGAGAAGAAAAAAAAACAGATTAAAATAATAATTATAAGCCATGAAATGAGTTTGCAGAAGGCTATCAGAAGATTTGAACCTGAAAAGAACCAACTAGAATTTAAGTTTTAGTAAGACTAGTGTCCCTGACCTACCCAGTTACTCTCAGGGCAGTATCATAAATTTATGGTTTAGTATTTCATTTCCGAGATGAGTAATTGTAAATATACTTTTATTATTTTGAGCTGGTGTTCTCATCTTAGTTGATATAGATGTTATTATAGACACAATGTTTCGAACAAGTGCCTTCTAGTCATCATCATTGTTTGGTTGATATGAGATATCTGTTGTTTATATTATTTTATTTCTGTGATGTCACTTATTGTCTTCTAAAATTTCCCAAATTCCCAAAAATAATTCTTGTTTGGTTTATTTAAAGCACTATTAGACACCCAAATTAGAATGTTGTTACCAAAATTCAGTCAAGAGTTTTGGCTTGACTTCATTCCAAATAAATCCATCTGTTGTGAGACAAAGAGAGGTCATGAATATCTTATCAAAAAGCATGCAAAAAAAAAACATCAAAGCCAGAGATGCACAAATTTCCTTATATAAACTGGACAGGTGAAAACCAGGATGAGACAGACAGAACCAAAAAGAGAGAAGATGGTAAGAAGATAGGTTCCTTATAAACCTCTCCTGCCATTGTCAAACTCATTTATACAAGCCCAATAAAGAAAAATAGAGTGCCAGGACGAAGGTATTTTAAAAAAATACTGCTAGAATAATTTTCTTGTCAAAAGATTATCTACCAAGCTACATAGAAAGATTAATGATGCTTTAGTCCTTTTATACTATTAAATTTTTTTTTGTTTTCATTAAAGCCATTGTTAGTTATCAACAGAGTATGTTGGTTTGTGCTGTGAAATTGGTTTTCAGTAGAGACAAAGATGTTACCATGGCTGCAGAGTTTTCCCACCTGAAATATCCACAGTCATGACAACCTGGCAAAATCCCAATATGAACCGAGTTATATCTCAATTTGCTGATGTTGACATGAAATGGCTGTGAAGATCAAAACACTGCCAAGTGAGGATGCTAAGAATATTATGTTTTTGCTATCACTGGGATAGGAACAACATATTGATGAAAGTTATAACTTAAATGATTGTCAGGATACCATACTGGATCTTTCTTGATATTTCTCAAGACAATGGTAGTCACTTGGGAGAGTAATGAAATTTATAAACAGAAACTACTTTATTTGGGTAAAATTTATTTAATCAATTTAAAAAAAAAAAAAAAAAAACTGTAACAGAATCATTTTATTGTATGTTGACATTTGTTTTTGTTTTTTTTACTGCAAATTGTTTGGTGAGTTTTTAACAGAATGATTTAATCTTTTTTTTCTTTATCTTTCAAGTTGAAAAAACTTATGGTCACTCCAGAATTTCCGCCCAAGAAAATGTTGAAATGGAATCTGAAGGTTTTAGAACAAAGAAGACAAGGTCTTCAAACTTACATCCAGGTATGCAGGAATTTGTTGCCCATAGTCATTACTGGAATCTTGTTATTTGGTTGACATGGATAGTGTAAATAATTGGTTGGTTCCAATGGCTACCTTGTCTGAATGAGGCTAATTATGTGGAAGATGTATGTTAAGATGAGTGTACAGTGATTTATACATAGAAAGAAACTTGAGGCAGGAGAGACGAATGTTGATGAATGTGACAAAACTGAGTATTTTTTATATAAGACATGAAACCGAGTGAACAAGAAATAAATTTGTGCATTTCCCATAAATTAAATGCAATAGACTCAGTTAGAATTTGAACTTGGCTTACCAAATGATAATTGTTATATCTATAGATCAATTATTTTATATGAAGGTGTATCAAAAAGTCTATAGCCTATTATCTGAATTGACCTGAATTTTTTTGCTGTATAATGTTTGTGTCATGAGATATTCAGAAATTTAATACAGTCATAAAGTGGTTGATTGACTTACAATGTACATATAAAACATGTAAAACTGGACCCTTACTTTGTGTTCATTTTGCAATCTCTAATATTCAGTTTACAATATATGCTAATTGTAAATGTACATTACAAATCCATCACACACAAAAATTTGTATGGTATCTTAGAATTTGATTTTCATTAATTATCCTGTATATTTATTGTCTTCTGTCTGACTAAATTAAGCACAGTAAATACATGTCATTAAGCCTTTAATGACAACCTTCCTAAAGATGGTATCTAGATAAAAACACTCAGCATATTTGGACTACCATGAGTTGGGTGACAGGAAGAGCATCTGGCCTTATAAAATTTTATCTCAAATCATTATGACAAAGAATTCTCTGACAATCAGAATCCACCTTATTTTGTGCAAGATTAATACTGGTTCTGCCTCAACCAAAAACACTGTAATTATGATGATGATGAGTTGTTTTTTCAAGAATTATCTGATTGAATCTTGCCAATCTCTAACCTAATCTTTTTTCTCTTGTCATTTTAATTTTTGAATTTCTTCATTCAGACCGTGTGCCAGACTGCCTGCAACAATGGTTACATTCCTCCTGTCCTTTTTGAATTTCTGGAATTAGAACCTTATGAACCAGGATTTGAGTAAGTCTTTTGATTCTAACAATATGTGCATCTTCTGTCTTTAAATCAACTAGGATTTTTACACTTATGTAAGCATCAAGAGAATGGTAACAAATATACAGACTTGACTATGTTCTTGGTCATATTGTATCAAGTATCAGAGCCTATGTATGAGAAATATGAGTTCAATTCCTGACTGGAGAAGAAAGAACCATATTGGAACAGTAGTTAGCAAGAATATCTCACAGACCAATACTATTTTGTAGTGAGTTTGATTTTCACTAATTATCCTGTATATTTATTGTCTTGTGTTTGATCAAATTAATCATAGTAAATATATGTGTCTCATCAATGTCATTGACTATTAGTCAGATATACCTGTGATGTCATAAAAAGTAATTTAACTTTCTCTGTTGCTTCTTAAAGATCTGATAATACAAATTTTATTCATTTATTTATTATTTTTTAAATGATTTCATTTATGGATGATTTTGTTGTATAAACAAATGATGATTGAATTGATGATGTGTAGTCACTTTAGGTAAAAAATTAGCAATGATTATTATCTTCATAGATAAAGAATGTCTCCTATGATGAGTTCCATTATATCAGTTAGGATTCAATTCTCAGTACTATTTTATTTTTGTTCTTTAATAATATCAGAGTGATTAATAATCTTAAAAGAATAATAAGAAATTGTATAAGAAAAATCTGATGGGTGGGAGTGGACTTGCTTGCTGGAATAGTTGACTAATTTTGTAAGTAGGCATGCCTTCCCTGTTTCGATGATGGCTGCAACTGAACTTTCTTTCCTGTATCTCCCAATATTTGATCATGTTCTACAGTAAGGCTGTCCTAAGGGAGCTTGAGACCCTACCAGAATTTATCATCAGTAGATGCAATCTTGACTATAATATATGCAGATGGCACTGTGTTAATGGCAAGCACAGAAAGAAAACTACATGATCTCCAAGACAAGGTAGTGAAGGAAAGCAAGAAGAAAGGATTAATCCTCAACTGTAAGAAAACAGAATGTAGGGTTGTTAGTAAAAGAGACAGCCAAAGATACATTCTACAAAATTGAGATGTCAGAATCAAGCAAATACAGAAATGTAGTGATTTAGTAAATGTTTTAACAGATGACAAAAATTGCGCCTCAAATCTAAAGGCGCTTTGGAATAACAGAAGATGCCTTCGAAAAGCTAAGCAAAGTACAAAGAAACAGTAACAAAGAAAAGAGTGCTGAACTGTTATGTAATATCACTCTGCTTATATGACAGTGAATGCTGGACAACTTTATTACATCTAAAGAGAAAACTGGATGCAACAGAAATCTGGTTCTACAGAAGGATGTTGAGAATACCATGGATGGACTAACAAAGAAGTCTTAAGGAATATGGAAACAAAAAATAACTCTGAATCAGAAAGAGACAACTGAAATTTTTAGGTCACATAATGAGGAATGTGGGCTCAGAAAATTTGACACTCACAAGTTATATTGAGAGGAAAAAGGACAGGAGAAGGCAGTGGGCCCATCTGCCTGACAAAATTATATGAATGGATGGCAAAAAGAAAAACGTTACAAAGAATATGAAGTTGTGGAGAGCCATGATCACTCACATTCTGAAGGGACACTACACATAGAAGTCATCATATCAGACAATGAAAATTTTGTTTGTATCAACTGTGCACATCTTTCTGCTTATTAAACATGCTAAATTGCCACTTTTAATTGCCTAAAATATTAGGCTTCATGAACTACACTTTGTAACATTTTGTCTAATGTAGGTCTTTAGATTGAGGGCAAATGCTATCAAATTATTTTAAACTAAGTGGATGTGTGGGTGGTGTAATGCATAGTGTCTTGAACTGGAAAATCAGAGATCTGAGTTTGAATTCTAGTTGGGTCAAATGCATTCACTTGTATGCAAATATCTTTTGAGAAAGGTATGAATCCATCTCTCTCCTAAGTTATGGGTCAAATAGTAGGACTTGTGCCTGGAAAAATCATTGTTATTTTCAAAAAACTGTTAACTGTTTTTAATGCAATATTCACACACAAAGAAAAAAAAAAAAAAAAGAATTATTCTTACAATCCAAAATATGTTTCGGTTATAAATAACTCACAAAGAAAAAGAAAATGATTTACTTAATCAATTAAACAATCAATCAATGAACTATCAAATTATTTTAAAACTAAAACTTTCACTTTCTGTTTAGCTGCAATACTAAAAGTTTAACCATTGCTTAAAACATACACAGACTTCTATTTCAGTTTAAATTTCTAAGATAATGATCAATATACACTGATTATTTGAAATTGTGATCACATCTTATTTTTATAGCTACAATGTTTCAGTCATTGTATACACCAGCCTTCTTCAGATGCTTATTGTCAGATAATGAAATCTAAGTATTCTGGTTCAGTAGAATGAAAAATGGCATCGCATGGACAAATAATCTCCCCTAGCATGAACAGTGGAATGGGATCAGCCAAGCTTTCGATTGAATGAAGGATCTGCTTTGATATAATGAAAATGTTACTGATGGCAAAAAGCATTTTAGAAAAGACTTGACAGCCTAGATGAGGAAATCAGTTTGAATAAAAAAAAATATGTTTAATAACTGTTTTGGTCAGTTTTAAAGGGAGGAAACTATGGTGAACAGTTCAAACAGAATTTGGAAATTATATTTTCTTTTTTGTCTGAACTTTTCATCATATATATATATATATATATATATATATATGAGAGAGAATTAACCTTTTTTTTAGTGTTGTTGTATTTTTATTATATAGAGGGCTTCAGGAATTTGAATTTTTTTTATTTTCATGATGGAGTATATTTGCATTGCCAATTAATATTTCTCCATATTGTGAATATGGACAGGAATGTTCCTTTAAATGTTAAACTATGGAACTTGAATCTGTCATGTGTAGTGTCCACATTTACAATATAGAGAAATATTAATTGACAATACAAATATACTCCACCATGAAAATAAAAAAACAAAAACTTCAAATTCTTGAAGCCCTCTATATAAGAATATATATATATATATATAGACACACACACACACACTCAATCTTGCCAACCTATATTTATTTTGATTGATTTAGTAATTTACTTTCAACTACTATTTAAAGACTTGACAAATAACTACAGAATGTTTTGCTTATGCCATTTCAAACAGACTAAAATGGTTAACATTAGTAGCCTTTTTAAATAGATAAATTGTTCTCCTGTCTTTTTTTAGTTCTGTGGATCATATGCTGCAAGAACCTGTGATGTGTAGCCACAAACCAATGGTCAGATTTGAGGAAGATGCTTTCTTGCTGGACAACCACAAAAGTGAGTTCTGCTCTTTATTCTTCTGAAGCTTTGACCATAAACATCTTTTGTTTATAACTTAACCAAGACCTTTTGCATTTAAAATCTGTAAACCCAGTGGCAATATATTAACTCATTCTTTTGCTACAAATCACAAGCACTCATGTTGTTAATATTTATTAACAATATTCTAAGTTGACCTCATTAAATGTTGTTTGGGTCAAGAATAAAACTGTCAATATGTGAACAAAGAGGGATTTATCTTTCTCTTAGACTTAGTTTTCTGACCTCAAAGAGAGTTCACATGTTTTTTTCAAAGCTCCAATAAGTTAATTGATTTTAAGTTTAACTGAAAAAAAGTAAATATTGCTTAAAAGTAATAATTTAATATAATTTACAATTATTATTTATTTTATTTCATTTATTATAAACATTATGATTATTATATTTATCTAGAGTTATATATGTATTGTTTATTATTTCTTTCAAATTTTTCCATAGTTACCATGTTTTTCTGTATAAGTATTTGTTTTTTACAACTAAACTGAAGATTGTTTGTCTTATTTTTATATTGTGTTTTTGCTAAGGTTTTATTTAGCAACTTTGCATTTTCTATTCTCGTTCATTTTTTATCAATTGATAGTTTAGGTGTTAGTACAGACAAAAAGATAGTATGAATCATTTTATTGTATAATGATACCATAATCTCTGAATTATATTTTCATTTTTTTGTTATCTTTCTCCAAAATTTTCAATATTTGTGTTTATGCATAACTATTTCTTAATTTGTCTTGTTTACAAGTGTTTTTGTTTACCTAACATTTTATTTACACTGTTTACATTTTTTTGGACTGTTGTCGTCATCTTTATTGGAGAAAATGAAACAGATTCTCAGTGACTTTACTGAGTGACTCTGGAATGTGAAGGTTATGTCAGCCCATTTCAGGAAATAATCATGAAAAGAATGTTTACACTAATATCATCAAACCAATCTTCAGAAACATCAACATACAGATTGACTATTCTGGGTTCAGTTTGAAATTCAAACAAATATGACCTGAAGATGGCCAGAGTGTACAGTAGCCGAAACATTGTGAGTATGACAATAAAGATGAGGTCAACAGTCCAAACAATGTAAACAGTGTAAATAGTTACAATACCTCATCTCAGAAATATCAACAGATCCTGAATAAGGTCTGGAGTGTACAACAACTGAAACATTGTGAATATAGCAGTAAAGATGAGGACAAGAGTCTGAACGATGTAAATAGTTACAATACGTTATCGCAGAAATATAGACAGATGCTAATGTTTTATATATTAAAAAAAAATCTTAATTTTTTGGGGGGGGAGGGACTTCTAAAACATGTAATGTATATAATGTTTATATATGTACATTATCTATGTTCAAAAGGTGGTCATAGATCTGGGTGATAGTGGGAACAAGCTCCCACTGTCTATAAAATGCTTCTGTGGTACCCATCTCAAATAGCCTCTGACAACTAAATTCAACTCCAAGCCAGAGAAGAGAGAAGATGGACAACTGGCACCTCATAACCAGCTGCTTCAGGTTCAGAAGGCAGTTGGCTGTCAACATTGACAACTTTTCAGCAACTCCTGCAGCCAAGCTGTCCTCAAATGTAATGACCTGTATTCCTTTGAATCTTGTTGATATGACCCAGAGGCAAACCATGTAGTCTGGGCAGCACATAGCTTCCATATACCATTGCCCTGGCCTGTGCTTTGGAGAGGTCATGCCAGCCTCCCCACCAATAAACTGAATTTTGACCAACCAGAGTGCTACTGTCTATCTTGCAAGATAAGCAGATGTCTACTTAGATATTGTTTACTTTTCTCTCTCTCTCTGATATTGTTTACTTTTCTCTCTCTCTCGGATATAGTTTACTTTTCTCTCTCTCTCGGATATAGTTTACTTTTCTCTCTCTCTCGGATATAGTTTACTTTTCTCTCTCTCTCGGATATAGTTTACTTTTCTCTCTCTCTCGGATATAGTTTACTTTTCTCTCTCTCTGGATATAGTTTATGAACTTTTTCTCTCTCTCTGATATAGTTTACTTTTCTCTCTCTCGGATATAGTTTAGGTTCTCTCTCTCTGGATATAGTTTTCTTTCTCTCTCGGATATAGTTTACTTTTCTCTCTCTCGGATATAGTTTACTTTTCTCTCTTAATTCTGATATAGTTTACTTTTCTCTCTCTCTCGGATATAGTTTTTAAAATTTCTCTCTCTCTCATATAGTTTACTTTTCTCTCTCTCTCCTCGATATAGTTTGGTTTTCTCTCTCTCACCTATAGTTTACTTTTCTCTCTCTCTCGGATATAGTTTGATTTTCTCTCTCTCTCGGATATATTTAGTTTACTTTTCTCTCTCTCGGATATAGTTTACTCTCTCTCTCGGATATAGTTTACTTTTCTCTCTCTCTCGGATATAGTTTACTTTTCTCTCGGATATAGTTTACTTTTCTCTCTGATATAGTTTACTTTTCTCTCTCTCAGATATGGTTTCCTTTTCTCTCTCTCTCTCAGATATGGTTTCCTTTTCTCTCTCTCTCTCAGATATGGTTTCCTTTTCTCTCTCTCTCTCAGATATGGTTTCCTTTTCTCTCTCTCTCTCAGATATGGTTTCCTTTTCTCTCTCTCTCTCTCAGATTTGGATTACTTCTCTCTCTCTCTCAGATTTGGATTACTTCTCTCTCTCTCTCAGATTTGGTTTACTTCTCTCTCTCTCTCAGATTTGGTTTATTTCTCTCTCTCTCTCTCAGATTTGGTTTATTTCTCTCTCTCTCTATCTCTGATTTTGTTTCCTTGCTCCTTCTGCCTTGCTTTGTTTATTTTTTCAGCTTTTTTACTTGTTTACTTTTTCTCCATGCTGTGTTTGTTTACTTTTCTCACTCTCTCTTAGACTTTGTTTACCTCTCTCTCTCTCTGATTTATTTACATTTGTTTACATCTCTCTCTCTCTATAATTTTTCTCTCTCAGACTTTGTTTACTTTTATCAGTTTCTCTCTCTCTCTCTCTCAGACTGTTTATTTTTCTTCTCAAACTTTTACTTTTCTCTCTCTCAGACATGATTTACTTTTATCTCTATCTGACTTTGTTTACTTTTCTCTCTGTCTTACAAATTTTAATTATCAGCATAAAGTGGAAATATCTCTTCCATAGCAATTTCTCATGGTAACTCTAACAAGATCATTGGTGAGATTCTGTAAAGGTTTGAATATTTAAGGTAACTGAAATTGTTAAAATTTGTATCCAATTAATTGCAAATATGAATTGTTAGCTTTTCTAGTTGATAAAAAATAGCTGAGAAAATCCCTGAGTTGTGCTATATTTTGTTATATTGTTTTTTACTATTTGTACTAATGTTATTGTTTTGTACTAATTTTATTATTGCTTTGCATAATTAGACAAGCATAAAATGTATGTATAAAACAAGGGTAAAATCTTATTGAATAACTCCTATTTGTAATTGTTTAATAGTATGTTTTTATATATAACTTATTTACAGGTTCAGAACTGTTTATTTTCCTATTGACAAGCATTGTTTGAATCAGGATTTCAGATGCTGATTTTCAAGGCATACTGTCTTCATTTTAGTGATTCATGTAACAGTTTTCTCCTTTCATCATACAGTTACTAAGCTTAGTAAATATATCTATCTGATTTATATTGATATTTACTTAGGCTTACCATAAATCTTGGTTTGAGTAAGACTCCCATGGTGTCCCAATTAGTTTATTGTGGATTTTGATCCAAAAGTATAAACCTGTCATTGTTAGTGGGAATTTTTGTATATTAAATATTGCAGTGCTGTTAAATTTTTAAATTCATAAAAAAAGTTATCAAATTTATGTTGAATGTAACTAAAAATGTAAAAATCTGTATATGGCATAATATATATCGGAAAAATGAGATTGAAAAAAGTTAACTGCTTGCGATCAAACATTTTTAACGCGATGGTTCAAGAACAAGCGGCAACAAGTCCAATATGAAGGTTAACAACATTCAATGCAATGTAAACAATGCTGTGAAGGAAGCAGAACAAAAAGACTCAAAAGTTTATAGAAATTAGAAAGACAAACTTTATTTTACAAGAAAAATCCAGAAAGAGAATAATACATGAAAAAGGTTGATCTAATGATGGTTTGATAGTGCTATGGGAATTTTCCCAGCCATTTAACATGAAATATTTAAATAAAATAAGATGATCATTGTACTTACATTACAATTACAAACATTTACATTACAAACAGCAGAAAAGAAAAGAAAAAAAGGAATACTCTACTTATTTTCTGTTAGAATTTTAATTAATAACAGTTTCAAACGACCTCTAGGAGCCTTAAAATTGTATTATAAAATTTGATTTAGCCTTTTAAGAAAAAATATCCTTACAATAAATACCTTTTATTGTTGAATGGAAGACCATTTCATTTTCTGTTGGAAATTTGTTTGATCTTTCAATGAGTTGAAGGAGGAAGGGATGATGACATCGCTCCCTTTCTGCCAATTAGGCAAGTTTCTCAAGCCTCTTGCTGAAAACGCCCAAACTCTCTGCCAATCTCTGTTGGAAGTCTGTCTTGCTCTCTGTGTCTTTTTGCTTCTCTCTCAAAAACATGCAGATTCATCTTTTTATGCATGTGTAAGGTGTGACTAAATCCAGACAAGTCACAAGATGACCATATATGGGCAAAGTAAACAAATGTCACTCCTTTCCATTTTCCTGTCAATCAACCTTTTTATTAAAAATAAACACAGATGGTAACCAATTGTAAAAACTGTGAGGCCATTCCAATACAATGTTGCAAAACCTTGCAAGATAATTGAAGAAGAGTAGATAACATGAATCTTATTGGTAGACTGACTCAGTAGATTGGGCACTAATGAACATTAGCTGTATCTTCATTTCTTTTGAATGGTACAATACAATATCTTCAGTTTGGGAACTTTCTAATTCTACCTTGTAAATGTTGATTTGCTTTTTTTAAAAAAAATTATTTTGTTTTTCTATCTTATCAGAATGTTTAATTTTTAATTTTTTTTTTTTTTTTTTTTTTATAGGTATGCTTCCTGACACAATTGTGCCTGGGGTTCACTTGGGTTTGTATTCAACTGAACATGAACCCATTGTTCGGTAACAATCCCCCCGCCTTCCTTTCCTTCTTTTTTTATGACTCAGCTGCAAAGAACAAAAGGAAGCAGAAAGAAATGCAATAATGAAAAAACAAAAAAAAAAAAAAATATCACCTGGTAATTCCTCCCACTCCCTGACATTCCTTAAATGAAAAATGAACAAATATTTTTTCTTTCTTCTGAAATTTGTTCTGAAACTTTAGGAAAGAAAGAGAGACGTACATGTCCCTTTAATGTATTCTCTCCTTATGATTCACTACAAGATGTGCAGTGAATAGTCACATCTACACTTGTGATGTTCACTATCAAAGAAAGACTAAATCGAGAAAGATAAAGTCTTGAAATATTTCTGTTCCAAAAATGTCGTTCAATATTCTTACAAATGAGTCAAGTGCTAAATTTACTTGCTGCCTTAAGAATGCCAAGGTTATAGTTTTACATTTTACTTTCTATTTATTTTATTTTTATTTACTTATTTTTTTTTTTTTTTAAATTATTTTCGCTAAAATTCATCCCAAAATTTATAAGACACTGTCAAAAAATAAAAAAAAAAATAGACCCAACTTAAATCAATATTATTTGCCTGGGAGACTTGGAATCATTTTAGGCAATAACACAAAAACAAAATTTGCCTAAGTCACTGAGGGTTATTGTCCTGTACAACTTTGTCTGTGTCTAAATATCTGTCTCAAATAATTGTTACTGCAGAAGTTTGACAGTGTCTCTTGCTGGGATTTTTCTCACCTTTTTGCTTAATCTGTCTATAGTTTTCGCAGTGTTTATTTCTTGAATATTAATTATTCCCAGCATTATTTAATGCAAATTTTCAAGAATTTAAATGCTTCATTACTTACCTCCCTTTTTGATTTTTTTTTTTTTTTTTTTTTTTTTTTTTTAATGAGGGAGGTGTAAAATAGATCCAATGAATTTTAACTCCATCTGTTCCAGGTGCTTTTTTTTTTTTAATCTAGAATCAGATTTTAACAGCTGTAAATGAGTTAAATTCTACAGTTAAGATTTTAATCCAAATTTGAAGTAGGTGGGTGAGGAAGCTTAAAAAAATGACTTTTCCTATATTTGTATGAGTAATACCTTTGTAATCATTCACTGAGAAGAGTGAAATTTAACAATTTCCAAAATAATTTTTTATACCTGATAATTTTGAAATTGAATTTACCATTTTCCAAAACATTTTGAATAACCTTGGTATTTAATAAGGAAGATCTCTTTTGTTGAATAATGTGAAATATATAATCTCCGGACCATATATACAATGAACTGTTTGCCATTTCTAGTCTGTGTATAATCACAAAGTTTTTATTTAAATAAATATATATATATATATATATATATATATATATACACACACACACAAACATTTTACTAAAGATTTGATTTGATAGACCACAACACAAAAGAAATGCTTGTCAGATTTGATTTTATGTATTTTTTACTTTTTGTTTTGACTCTAATTTGGAGAGTATTTTGTCTTTAGTTTGGAATCGGGCACATAATTGTGACATCTTTCATATTTGTTTCCTTTAGATAAAAAAAAATAATGAGGAATTGTCAAAGCAGTAGACTTATACTTTCTTTGTTGAAGTCTTAGAAATTTTCTAATGAAGAAAATCTTTTTGGTTATTGCATAAGTTTTTTGTTTTGTTTTGATTTCTCTAGTCATGTTATAGGCATAGATTTTTAAAACCTTTGATAGTCTTTTTAAGGTGTAAAAATGCTAATAGTTTCATGACAAAGAAAACTCGTGAATATAGACAACATGAGAAGAATTTTTAACTTGAATAGAAAATAGCAAAAATTATAAAACCCTGGTTTTACAATTACTCTTTAAATTTTTATGTAAGCAAGATAATGTTATTTTAAAATGATTCTTTTAGACATGAATTGACATTGCGTTTAATTTGATTTCATTTTGGTCACTAACCTTGGAGCTATTTTTCAGGTGTCTGTTTAGAAAGGATCAGGGAATATTGAATAGAAGTGCTTTTATTTTATCCAATTTATATATATTCTTCTTTTCTGAAAGTTGTGTGTTTAATCCCTGAGGTTAGCAATAGTACAAGAGCATACAATGAAGAAAGAGGAGTGATAATGCAAGTAGAAAGGAGACAATTACAAAAGTCAGAGATCTTTAGAAAGATACTGGATGTGTAAAAAAGCAAAAGAAAAGAAGTTATAACCTTTCTTCAAACAAAAAGTCCAGTTCCTTATTCTCCACTGGTTCATAGTTAATACATACAATTACATACACACAATTAATACATACAATTACATACACACAATTAATACAATTACATACACACAATTAATACATACAATTACATACACACAATTAATACATACAATTACATACACACAATTAATACATACAATTGCATACACAAATTAATACATATACAATTACATACACACAATTAATACATACAATTGCATACACACAATTAATACATACAATTGCATACACACAATTAATACATACAATTGCATACACACAATTAATACATACAATTGCATACACACAATTAATACATACAATTGCATACACACAATTAATACATACAATTGCATACACATAAAAAAAACAAAAATATATCTGAAAGTAAAGTTATTAAAATACATTCATTCAATATTGCCTTTTGGTCCACAGATGAAATTCATACTAAATGTCTGAAAGCATAGTTACCAAAATTATTAAGATGAAATAGTTTTCTTTTTTTTTTTTTTTTAATATCACTTTAAATTGAGGAAAGATTTATCTTAAGTAAAATTCAACATTGTTTTACATTTTTGTTATAAAAGATATTTTGGGTAAAATTAAAATAATACAAACCAAAACTCTGAATACATTGGGAAGCCTCAAGAAATGCATACTTGAATTATGAAATCAAGCAAATATTCTTTATCTGTCTATATCTCTGAGATGAGGTATTATGATTACTTGCATTATTTACATTATTTGGACTGTTATCCTCATCTTCATTGCCATATTCACTACATTTCAGCTGTTGTATGCACTGACCTTCTTCTGGAATTATGGACTGAGCCCTTTATTTTGTCCACCAGGGTAGATTGTCCTAGTTCCACGTGCCATGCCTCTTCCTGATGTCTCGGTTATTTTTTTTTAACTCAACTCTCCAAGTTTTGGTCCACAACTGTTGTGGCCTGGTATTGAACTCACAACTCTTTGGGTCTAGTCACTGGATATAACCAAAGTTTTTATCCATATGCTCTTGAAAAAGAAGGCCGGAGCGTACAACAGCCAAAATGTTGTGAATAATGGCAATGAAGATGAGGATAACAGTCCAGGTAATGTAAATAATGCAAGCAAATATTCTTTGCAGCTAATTTTATTAAATTATGATAATACTTTTACTCAAGTAGTCAGCTCATCTGGAGCCAAATATCTTCTTTTTTTTTTTTTTTTTTTTTTTTGTAGCTCCACACGAGATAAGAAGCCCTGTTAATTGTTTTTGCTTTTTGCAGTGTCAGAAACGTCATTGATTTGCTTGAGCCATTATTATTTTGAATCTGATGGTTGTAGGCTTCTGCAATTCCCTTTTGCCAAGATCATATCTATTTTAAAGATTTGCTTTTAACGAACTCTTTTCTTAATTAGTTTTGATTTGTTGAATTAAAAAGACAGTTCAATGATATGTAGAAACAAGATTAATTTTATTTTTTTAATTTTAAGCAACAGAGAAATTTTCTTGTATTTTTTCCCTTGAACTGTTAAAATCTCAGACTTTGTATGCCAGGAACAAAAATTACCATTAATGAAATTTTAGAATTGAATAAAATCATTCTCATGATAGTTTCTAGTCAGGTTGTCTCCCTTAACAAAAGCACATGCCTATGACTGAAAATAATTTAAAAAAAAAAAAAAACATCTCAAAGAAATAGGTAAGAAAGAAAAATATTCTATCCATCATTGTGTGGATTTTTTTCTAATTTTGATGAGTTGTGAAGATTGTAGCAGAAAGTATAATATGTAAAATGGACTGACAAAAAAAATCACTGGCCTTTCATTTGACCAGTTGATTTAAAATTTGTCCTTTCCATGATTACCCCAAATTGCATTAAAAAGTAAAAGAAAATTTTTATTTAGCCACTATATATTTAAAGTATGAACACTTGAGATTTACTAAGCTTGGATTGGTCCAGCATAAAGCCAAATAGGCAGAAACATTAAATTGTGTCAATCTTCCTTGGAAGTAGTTGGTTTTGTTTTGTTTTGTTTTTTATCACTGAACAGGATTCATTTAACTTTTAGTTCTCTGTATTATTCACAAATATTGCTCCCCCTCTCACTGCATTTATTTTACACATCTCTGAATAGCAGTAGTTTCAGTTGTTGATTTCAGTCAAGGTTAGTTTTTGATGTCATAGCAGGATATGATAACACAACCATGAAATTCAAATACTCTATTTGGCAATTGGAATTGTTTGCTACTGCAGGCAAACTTATTGATAAAGTTTTGTACTATGTTAAAGGTTAAAAGATATTATTTGTGCAAAATAGAAAAGCTTGTTTGTTTTTCAATTGTGGTTTTCAAGAAATTAAACATTTTATGATTGTAAGGATTTTCTTCTGTATGTGTTTATTTTTTTACCTTTTAGTACAATATTTTCACTATATTTCCATCCCTTGTCTCTACATCTGTTGTACTGTTTTTTCTATTATTCATCTCAGAACGTTATAGTCTAAAAGAATCGCAGAACTGAGCATTAAGGTCTTGCACTAGAATTGTTTACATGAGAACAGATTTGCTTTCTTAACTTTGGCTGTAGAGAGTTTGCAATGTGGCAAATGTCCTTCAAATAGATGTCTGTTGATACTTGGTATGGAAGGCCTTAACTGCTAAACATTTTTTTCTGAACTCTGATGTATATTTGGTATTAATAGCTTCACTCTGCTTTCTTCATAGTGGATCCATCATTCACACAAGGCTACAGAAATATTATAAGCCACAAAAATGAAACAAAAATGTTTGAAAATCTAATGAAAATGATTAATTTGAACTTCAGAAAGCAACTGGACCTTTGCTTCATTATTATTATTTTGACTATTTTTCATTCTTATAATTATGGCTTTTCATTAAAATTTTGAATTTGTTACTTTCTACAACCATTAAACTGTGAATTTTAAATTAAGAAAAATTTGTTTCTAATGAGATTTGAACTTTCAACTAGTGTATTAGAAATCTAACATAGATGTCACCAAGACCAGAGCTTTTCAAACTGTCATGTGAGGCCAATAATTTTATTTCTTTGATTGTTCACTAAATATTTAATTGAATTATTTCTTTTTGTACACATTTTGGATTATATATGGCTTGATTGTCAAAACTTAATGTTTTATTAAAGAAATGTTTAGAAAGCTGTTTTGACAACCACTTTTGCCATAAAAGTCAAACAGCAGTAAAAATATAAATTATTTAACAAGTGAGAATAAAGAAAAAAAAAATAGTCAAAATTAATGATGAAAATAGTTTTCATTGTTTTTTTCAAAAAGGTTTTCATCCTTTGCAATTCTCTTGTTTCATGTTTTGAAACTCATTCATATTTTGTGATAAATCATAAAAAATATATACATCAATAAAAGCTGTAATAATTCTAACTTCACCATTTGAAAATATTGATGGAAAAAAAAATAGATCATTGAAAATATTTTCTATTTTTTCTTATTAAAGGCATTATTTTCAAATTAATCATTATATATATATATATATATATATATATATATATAATTTCACTATAGTTTGGTTTCTTTGGACTAATATCTTGTCTCTGAGTTTTATGTTTTCAAAGAAAGAAAACAGGTAAAACTGAATGTCAAATTGTCTTAGACATGTTTCCAATTAATTTTTTTTAATCTTGTTAACAAGTATTGTCATCCCAGCCAAATGAGAAATATACACTGTTTTTACTTTTGACTTTTGCTAACATCATTATAATGATGATGGTAGTAATATTTCTTTTATTCATTTATTTAACAATTCTAAAAAAAAAAAACAATTTTTGAAAATGAGAATTAACATTATTAACATAGTACCATGTTATGCCTCCAAAATCAATTAAATAAATTGGGAAACCTACCCTGGGTAAAAACCTGGAGAATTGTTAATGTGAAAATCTGTGACTGTGAAGCATAGGGCTGAAAAAAGGGGGTCATACTGTTACAGCATACTGATGATTGTAGGGACATGATTGTATCAGTCACCTTTTCTTGTGGGGACCAAACAAAATGTTACAACAACAACAACAACAACAACCATCTTCTTGGTATATAGAATATTTACTTTATTCTCCCATAATTTAAAAGACAGACACAAACATATTAATAGATACTTATGCACATACTAAGTTTTGACCAATTAGCCAAGGTCCATATGTTTCATATCTCTATATATCCAACTACTCTTAATACAACAATTTGTTCATTTTCATGTACTTTTGGGACTTAATGTCTCCCCTATTCTGAGCAGCATTCACACAATACTGAAAGCATTGGCATGTATTAGTTTCTGCAACTCACTGATATAAAAATTCTAAGTCATTGGCCATATTATTTTGTTTCTTGATAACATAAATAATTATTTTGTAATTGTTTCATTTTCTTTTTTTTTATCTCTTCATTTACATCACCTACGCTGTCAGCTCACATTGAATAAAATTTATATCTTTTCTACACCTACAGTTAGATTTCTTTTTGTTTGGTTATGCAAAAATCTTTCGTCCAATCTAAACTGCGCTATTTGAAATGTTTGTTGTAGTTTTTCTATTGAGGTCACTAAATTTCTCAAAATCAATGAATTCACTTTATTCAATTTTTGTTTTATTATGTTCATCAAAACAATACACGTATTTACATTCACCACCTTCTTTAATCTAAATATTTAAAAATAAACAGTATTTTCATTCAATATACTCTCCTTTATTTGTTAAATGAATTTTTCTATCTGTCTGTCTATCAGTATTAACTTTCTTTACTTCAACCAACACCCACCCACCCAACAAAAAAAAAAAAGCATTCAATATTCCATTTTCTAAATAAAACAAAATTTGCATAAATAAAATAAAAACATTTAAAAAAAAAAATATTTAAAAATCAAAGAAATTTGAAAAATTTTTTAAAATGTCATTGAATTTATATTTGTTACTGTCTTTGGAAAAATATTTTCATGGCATCTCAATTGATTTCAATTTTTGACATAGTTTGCCTCCTACTCCTTTAAATAAGAGTATAAGAATTTTGGAAGAAACATTTTGAATAATTTGACTTTATTTTATGTCTTTTAATTATGTAAATGGAACCATATATGACTTTGTCTCCTGTACACCATTTTATCCAAATCTTCTCCTCCCAACTATGGGTTAAATACTAAGACTTGTTTCAGAAAATCATTATCTCCAAAAATTCTTACAATCCAAAAATATGTTTCAGCTTTAAATAACCTCAAGATGGTTGATAAGCCATAAAAAACAATCAATATACACCATTCTTCAATCGTAATTGTTTGATTAAGAGAAGCTTCCTGTTTTGAGATGTAGTTCACTGATTTATTTTATTATTCTTCTATTTATCATTTGTCTCCATAAAATAGACACTGCTTTCGTTCCTCCTCCTCCTCCTCCTCCTCTCTCTGCCACTGTTGTTAAGTAGCAATCTTAAAACTCAAAAAATGAAAGCTAAGAAAAGATTTTTAAGATGAAAGTTATTTTTAGAATTGTCCATCGATAGACTCAAACAAACTGGTTATTTATAAATTATATTTTTATTTTTATTCATTTATAATATTTTCTGTCTTCCTTACTTGGTCTATAAAAAAAAATGATTTAATATTTCAAGATAAACGTTCTTGATAAGTGTGTAATGTCAGTCATGAATATTGTTTTTAAACATTTATAGTTATTGACTTAGTTCAACACAAAACCACACGATCATCATCATCATATGTCAGTTTCTCTTCTAGTAAGAAGAGATTTTGTTAATTGCTGCTCTGGAAGATTTCAGAGTGGATCTGGTAACTGGCTTTTATAGCTCAGTATCTAATGAGTCATTTCTGCATTAAGAGGTATTTTATGTATCCATATTTAAAGTTTAAAAATATTCAGTTTACTTGTCATTAAATTTTAATCAATTATAACTTTGGGGCATGGGTAAGGCTTTATTCAACTGTCTACTTTTTGGAGAATTATAAATTTTTTTGTAATGTTAATTTAAAAATGTTAAGATTTTCTTTTATTGAGTCATTTTGTTTTGTATTTTTTAAATTCTTTTTCCTATTTGTACTTAAGTCATTTTTTGTTTTGTTTTGTTTGATATATTTCTTGTACATTGTATCTACCCTGCCAAAATATCTACTGCATTGTGATAAAAATCATTTTACTTACCAGCCTCAATGTTTAATCATTTTTATCTTCCTCTCTTTGTATAGTTTAGCGTGCCTTATAATAAAAACGTCCTTATTTCATCTTTTTATTTTATCTATATTCTTCAATCTTTTCCAGTCATGATATGGAAAAAGAAAAAATCTTCCAGCCAGGGCATAGTAACCTATGTTTTAGTTAATTAATTTGTTCGGTAATTGTTTAATTTTGTTTAAGGTTTTATGACAATAGTTGTTTCTTTTTATTCCCTCCTTCATTTCTATGGAAAAGTTTCTTGAATATTTTTTTTCAGTCTAAATTGTTTCATTCAAATGAATAATTGGGGGTAATCATTGAATAATTAGATGATTGTAGAAGGAAAATAAATATTTAGACATGCATTTTTCTCGTTGATTTAATTTCTATTTTTCTCTCTCTAAGGAGTAAAGACGAAAATCTTATCTTTCCTCTAAATTACTTATTTTATCTCTAATGAGAATAACAAAAAAAATCTAAAACATAATTTTCATTTTTCTTGTTTATTCTTCACTTTTCTATTTTCAAATATTTTCACGACTTAGTTTCTTTTACTGGTAAGATATATGGAAATTTTTTTGATTTATCTTTTTTATTTAAACAAATATTCAGCTTATTTTAACTTACAGAAAGAAAAAATTTTTCATTTAATCTCTTGTGGAAATATTAAGACCTGTATAAGAATAAAACTGGGGTGTTGGATCATCTTGTTGAAAATAGAACGCACTCTCTCCATCATATAGCTGAAGCATTCTTGATACAATTTGTGTTTAAAATTTGTGTCTGTTGTAAGGACAAGATACATAAATGTTTTTTAATTTTTCTTTATTTTATTTCAAAATTAATTTAAGAACTTAAAATTTTGTCTTTTTTTTTTTTTTTTTTTTTTTTTTTTTTTTGAATCCTTGCTCCTCATCTTCCTTTGGATTTTTTTTAACAAATGATTTGGTATATTTATTCACAATTTTTTAAAATTCAAATTATGTGATTAGATCTTATTTTGCTACAATTTTTCACTTTTGAGGAAATATGAAATAAAAATATTCCAGCTTACTGCCAAAATTTACTAATTTTCATTAAAAGAAATCCTGGTCTTTTAATCTTCAACACCAAACATACTAAATTAACCAATTATCTCAGATTTTCTCATTTTTTTTAGAGTTTATTATTATCTCCTGCAAATTCTGGTTGCAACTGCTATATTCTAATCAATTCAGTTTTCACTCTTTGCTTATTTATTTAGTATTTGTTTTTCTTTCTAAATCGAATTATTACAATATAATGTTAACTTTATTTTACGATAAATGCTATAAAGAAGGTCAACTTCTGTAATTTATTTTTAAATGCATTCAAAAATATCACAACCTTTTAGTAAAATACTTGCAAATAAAAGAACCCCTTCCCTAGACACAGTTAATTTTTTCCTTTTAATCTTTCAAAATTACTTTTGAAATTTGATTAACCTACATAAGCTGCCATTTAAAAAACAAGTAAATTATAAATATTTCATATTGCAACTGTAGAATAAATAAGATATTTTTAAGACTTTAATTTTAGTGTTTTTAGAAAAATAAACATAAAATCAAGTGGATAAAATATTGTCAAATTGATTATAAAAAAAAAAAAATAACCATCACCGTTTCACCTCAGTACATAATTACATTTACACATTTACATCTTCTCTCTTATGTATATATAATTCAATCAATAAAAATGTTAGTTTAGTCCAATGAAGTCTTAGAAGATAAAACATGTTACTCAGAATTTTTCCACTTTTGCATTCAACTTTGACCTGATCTATCGAAATTTATACATTATATTCTCCTCTACTTGTATATTAACAGAAATTTCTTTTCATTGAAGTTTTTTTTAGGCCTATTTCATCAAAAATTATGCATTTAATATTTTTGTACAGTGAGGAGATAATATAAAATGAAAAAAGAAATTGTAATAGTTTTTGAAGTTGACCCACTTTATAATATTTGATATTCATTTTCTATTACATTTTACATATGTTACCTCCAAAATATTTTGTGGTCTATCATTTTAATTCAAATCAAATTAAACTTTTCGTTATGTCCCATTTATACACACCAAAAGAGGAACAATCATTTTTTTTTCTTAAATTTGTTTCGCACTTATAAATGGTATACTTGTCCAAATTTTTTATATTTATTATAATGAAAAAATTTATGGAAAATAAATGTGAAAAAAAAGTCATTTTTAATAAATAATTATTAATAATAACTAAGGCCACAAACCTACAAATAGAACTTTGTTTTTCCTGAAAAAGATAGATTTTTCTTTAAGTGTTTAAAGTGATTGTGATAAATGAAAATTGTTCCAGGCAAATTTTCCACTCTTTCTGGTTCTATGAAAAATTTTTCATAACATTTATTTTTGTTTGACCTCAAAATATTCTGCAGATATGAGACAATTTCCATCAAGTTTTTTGTCACTACAAAAACGCTGGAACATCTTTGATGTTTTTGATGATAATACAAAAATAGGCTTTAAAAAAAATTAAAAAAAAAAAACCTTTCTTAAAACATTTTCATTTTTTTGTCTTATTTGTATATACTATTGATCTGATATTCAATAAAGAGCTTTTTACAAATTTTTGTGTTTTTGTTATGAAGTATTCATCTTGTCTCATGATGGATTAGTTTTTTGCACAGGTTTAAAACTTTTTTGAATGCTGATTTTCTAGGCAAACAACTTTCCCTGTCAATTGGCATAGCACAATCATTCCTTACCCTCATTATTTGAACTTGTCTCACTTTAGGCTAAACTTAGTAAATATTGAAAATGATGTATTTTCATTATTTCATACATCTGGAGTAGAATCTTCATCATTTTTTTTTTTTTTTTTTTCCAAAATTAGATTTCTCAAACGTGTCAGCTGGATGTGAATAATAAGAAAGTAAACTAAAAAGTCACCCTCTGCACTAGGGCTCTGAGCATTAAATCTGGCTTAACCCTGTCCCCAAATATAAAATACAATTTAAAAGGAGCCAATCATGAATGTTAGCACTAAAGCAAAAGCATAACAAAAAATGCTGAGTCCTGATCCAACCCATCTGCTTTTAAGGATGCCTCTTACAACACAGGCAGTCACCATCACCACCTGTCAACTGACCTGACACCAGCATCAATTCCAGGCCCTACTGACACTTCTCATTCTCCAGATCACTTACCCACAAAGAGATATTCTACCTTGATCATATATATTGTCAATACAAAGAATTTTTATATTAATGGTTGTTTCATTTATTCTCATGCAAACATAAGATTCTGAAAAGTTCTCAGACTAAGAAGAGATTCCCAAAATTTATCTAATGGTCAGCCAGTGGGTCAGATTTTGGAGAGTGGGTTGGGAAAATAACTTTTCAGTACTCTCTCAAAGAACTTTTATCTTCTCATTAACCTCTGAAATGTGACTACTTGCCAAGACACTATCCTTGAACATTTTGGGTAAATTTCACTATTTCAGAACTGCTTATGGAAGAGGAGACCTCCACAGTGAAGAGCAATATATGGCCAGTACAAAGTTGCTCAGGAATATTTGGGTTGTTTTTGGTTAGTGGTAACACCTATATGGGTTATTTAATGCCAAAATCTAAATATGGAAATTCAAACTTCATAATTAATTCAAGAGAATGACATTATTTTATGATTAAATTATAATTACTTAGCTGCATTTTTCTTTTTTTACCAAATAATCTTAAAAATTGAAATGAGATGTGAAAACTTGTTTCTCCTTACAAAAAATGAAATTAATCAGAGGAAATTCTTTTGACAATGTATTCCATGTCTTCAATTTTACTATATGTATTGTTGGTCATTTTATTATAAAAATGTGTTGCTGGTATTTTTACTATAAAAATGTATTTTTATACTTTCCTAGTGTTTTGATTTTAATTTAGGGGCTCACTATTTGCCTATAGCTGGGACCCTAACAGGTGCTACCACCCCAGGTTAGGGTGGACAGGGGAACAACAGCAATTAAGTGGTGGTACCACACTCCTCAAAACCTTCAATCTCCTGATCAGGCGTCTTGCTGTCGGATGTAGTTTATTGTCATACCCTGGACGATGCTCATGGATAGCATTATTTGAAAGTGAATCCACTTGAAACACTTGACTGTTTAGACTCACTTTTTCTATTATAGAATTCTTTGTAGACACTTAAAACAGCCTGTAAAGCTGCCTTAAATCCATGGATCTTTTAAGGTTAGTTGTAGTGTTTTGTATTGTGGAACTGCCAATAGAGAGAAAATCTATCTGAATGAGAATTTGAAACAAAATTTCTCTGATGATTTACTAAGTGCAATTTACATTTGACACAAAACTGAGATTAAAGAGCAGCCACTGAGGATTGAACTCACTACTGACTTGTAACTGATTATGTCAATGTGCTAAAAAAACTTTGTAGAAGAGGACTTTGTGTGGCAAAGTGAGCACGTATATGCCTGGCATGCAAAACGAGTGAAGAAAAAGAAATATGGCTGCCTTAGAACCTTAATTTAAGAAAGGCATGGTCTCTGTGCTAGGAAAATTGGCAAGAGTGGTTGGGCATGTGCAAATTTTTTGCAAGATTAGCTCAGCATAAAAACACCACACAAGAGAATAGTTCACTTGTGAAGAATGGTGCTGCTTGTACAGAGAGATTTTGTCAGTTGGAAAGAGATTATTTTGGTCAGTTTCACGCAAATTCCTAAATAAATTAATGGGAATTGATTTCTTGTTTTATACCATTTTGGCTTACAAAAGTCACTGTAGGAATGCTCCATTTTGGAGAGACGAGGGAAACCTTTATGAATTGGATGAGTTTTCTCAACTTTGCTGTCTTGGTTACTATTGCAGCCATTGTACTTTTTGGCTTTTCTCAAATGTTTGGTTTTCATCTAATAAAAGTTCAAGATAATATAATTAAAATTAATACAATTATCATAACAGAATGTCTGATCATTAATAATAGTAGTTACCTAAGATTTTAACTACAAAAGTGCTCAACCATTATGTTTATATCAATCTTCCTACATCGTAATAAACATTGGACAATTTTCTCACAGATGAAGAAATTTGAGGCAACAAAGATGTAGTTCTACAGAAGGATGCTGAGAATACCATGGAGCAGGTGATTAACATGGAAGTTTCATGGAAACAAAAAGGACTTGTACTTAGAATCAGAAAGAGAGTTGAAATTTCTAGGACACAATAAAGAAAAGGAGTTTGGAGAATTTAATACTCACAAGACATTGAAAGTAAGAGAGTCAGAGGGAAATAGAAAATAATCTACTTAATGAACTTGTGTAAATGGATGGGAGAAAATGAACAAGGGATAGAAAATCATGGACAGCTATGATCATTTGCACAATTAAGGGATATAACAATAAATAAAAGTAATAGCAATTAGGTGTCAGAAGAAAGTAAGTCTAAAATGATTAGATTTTGATCTTGTGCCAATGATAAAGCTCTTGTGGCCCAAGCACTAGAAAAACAGGTTTCTTTAGGTAGAAAATGATACAAGCCTGGGTTGGAATAATAATCCTACTGTTGCGGATTTTCCTCCTCCTCCAATGCTCTAGATTTAAAAACTGTGCATAAGTAATTTTGTGGAGAGCGAGGAAGAGAGAGAAACATACACAGATACATACATACCTATATAAGGGAAACCTTACATACAGTAAGTAAAACTGCAGAGCTGAAACATGATCTTCTTCTATATACCATCGCCTTTCAGGATGTGTGTGATGATAGTTCTCCACAACTTTCTCATTCTTAGTAATATTTATCTTTTTGCAATCTCTCCTAATCCCTATTCTGTCGACTATCTACAGAAACTTGTTAGGTTTTTAGCTGCTTTTCTCTGTTTCGCTTGCTTTCAACATGTGCTGTGAGTGTCAAATTCTCCAAGTGCCCTTTTTTCATTATGTACCTTAGAAATTTTGACTATTGCTTTCTGATTCTAAGTATAAGTTTTATTGTAGAATACCTATGGACAATAATGGGTATGCCACCATTCCCATAAATACAGTAGTGAATACTGTATGCATTGGTCTAGAGTTGGAGATTCATTGTGGAATTCACTTAAGTCACTTCTAGCAGTTGACTACTACTTCTATGCACCGCTGGTGAATCTTGTATGTGTTGTTCTTGTCCTAAGTATTATCATTCATTACCAACCTTCATGTGATTATTCTATTCAGTAACCTCTCCCTAGGTTGCAACACTCTACATCAAGGATGTCAGCAAATCTGTGTCCTTTCAAGGCATTTTTCAGTCGTGGAAATATCCAACATTCACAGGAGGATAAGTGTGAGAAATAATGTGAATGGCATATTTCAGTAATGCAGTCATGAGTCACTATATGTTGTAGCATACCTATGAATGATAATGGGTATATCCCCATTCATATAAATACAGTAGTAAATACTTTATGTTGGTCTACAGTTGGAGATTCATTGTGGAATTCATTTGACTCACGTCTAGCAGTTGACTACTTCTTCTATGCACCGCTGGTGAATCTTATATGTGTTGTTTTTGTCCTAAGTATTATTGTTCATTACCAACCTTTGTGTGATTATTCAGTAACCTTCTCTAGGTTACAACAAATTTCCTTATAAATAACCAGCACTCGGGCAAACATAATGTGACATGGATTCCTAGACTAACCACTGAGATAAGGGGACTGTTGAACTCACATTGAGAAAGTTGTACATCACAAAAAAGCTTTTTCAGCTTGTGAGGTGCCAAATAAATCAACTTATTTCACTCAGATGACAACGTTCTTATAATGAATATAGGTGACATTTTTGTTAGTATTTTCTTTTCATTTTACAACTATTAACATTTTATTTTCTGAAGATGTTTATCCCTTGTTTTCTGTTTAGGATTGGGTTTTCAGTTCCTTCTAAAGTCTGCTACAGCTCTGTACTCCTAACATCTGCACCTGAACTCTGAAATTTTATTCTCTAACTATTTATTTCCTTTTATTTTATTTTTCTCTCCTCCACCAATAGGAGTAAATAGGTTTGCCTATCATCTGGTTCACATTACTCTTTGGTCTTTTGAACAGGAGTAGAGGTTTATCCATTGTTTCCTGTTTAGGATTGGATTTCTGGTTCTTTCTAAAAATCTACTTCAGGTCTGTACTCTTAATGCTTGTCCTTTCCTACACTAATATACCTCCAGATAGTAACCCTATGCTTTGAGTGGCTCTTGGGCCTTGTATTAAGTGAACATTAGTAAATAAAAAAATTCTTAATTAATATGTCCTGGAAAAACAAATTACTTTTTTAATATTTAAAAAAAATGTTTATTTCTTTTAATTTCTTGTGTAACAAATTTATATTTATTTTTCTATATTCCATTTGTAAGAAGGAAGTTTCATGCAGGCAACTTTTCCCTGAGAACTGCTACTTTGTGGAACAAACTCCCACATGAATGCTTCCCTGAATACTACAATCTTAACCACTTCAAATCAAGGATCAGTTACTATCTTTCCTTCTTTTCCGTTTACTTCCTCTTACATTCATGTCACACCTCATTCAGTAACCCTCTACCATGACTGGCTCTTGATCTGTGTAATGGGTGAACTGTAGTATAAAAAATGTGTTTTCCTTCTTGGCTTTATGATAGAGGTGCTTGGAAAAACAGAGAAATGAGGGAGGTGAAGTGTGGAGATGTAAATAAAAACAAAGTACAGATAACTCTTTAAAATGTCAGTGATCAATTTGGGACAGTACAGTGGAAGTTTGGTTATTGAACACATCCATTATCATAGGATTCAGTCATTGGTATTGTTCACTTTTTTTTGGTAAAAATATCTCTATTTAATTGTATATCTCCTCAGTTATGGAGCAAGGAAATCTGTCTATGAATCTGGACATTCTTGTTTGCTTGATGCAGTGTGACTTCCCCAACCCAAGCTCCCACATAAAGCATCATGTGTGCGTGACTTAGTCTGCCTTTGTCTCTCATTAACATTAGTTTGAAAGTTTTCATTTTGAAGAGTGTTTTTTTTTTATTTAGTTTTACTGTTAAATAAGCCACTATAGGTTCAAAGAAAGTTCCAAGTGTGTCTTTGGGAAAGTCACTGGGCTTGGATGTGAGTGGGCAGGATGTGAAGAGTTGGTGGAAGAACACAGAGCAGTGCTGATCACTGAAGAACTCCAAGATCTTCAGCTAGAGCAGCAATGAATGGCGGTAGAGTAAATAGCTTCAGAGGAGGACAAAGAGAGAGAGGAGAATGTGTCTTCTCTAGTGATTAAGAAGATTTGTTCAAAATGGAGTGAGGTGCAAAGTTTTGTTGAAAAATATCACCCTAAGAAAGCTGTTGCAATGCGTGTCATAAACATGTTTAATGACAATGCCTTGTCACATTTCAGGCAATTTCTTAAAATGGCGACTAAATCAAACCTCTTTGGACAGGTTTTTAGTGAGAGAGAGATCCAGTTAGTCTCAAATAGGTATTAAGTTCACGAAGACACAAAGGGAAATAACTCCAGAAAAATACTTACTTGAAGTTTTTATGGAGTTCCCCCTCCAAACAATAACATCACTCCTCCCTCCACCTTCACACTCTCTTAGAAACGCCAACAAGAGACTTCAATAAAGGTTATGTGAAGTTAAATATTCATTTATTCGATTTATTTATCATTTATATTTATTTCATACTCAAAAATATTAAAAAAAAATACAGAGATTTGTAACAATAAGACCACCATGAATAGTGTCTCACTGAAGAGTAGGGTGTGTATTTTGTAGTGGAACCAAACTATACCAGTTCTATCTGGGAGGGTGAAACAAGTCTAGAGGAAACTTCCTCATTCTTACTCTCAGTGGAAGTAGCAAAAAGTTCCTGAATACTTACATCTTTATACACAATAAACAGCAACTCCAGAGTCTTAAATAAACCATGAGGAAAATACAAAACCAATACCAAAATTAAGGAAGCAGAAAAGTAATTTTTCATTTTACCATAGAAAGCAATCAATTATAATTTTTTCTTAGTTTTTTTTTTTTTTTTTAAAAAAAAAAAAAAAAAAAAAGACTTGCTAATTACTGTTCCCCCAAAAATAAATTTTTCTTTTTTTCTTTGTACACAATTCTCCAGTACTAAACTAAATTTATATACATAGGCATTCCAGCCTATGTATAAAAATATATATATACCATATATGATCAAGAACATGGTTGCAGTTAATCAACTCTGTTGAGGGAAGAAAATTAAGTTATACCAATCTTCCAAAAGAGGAAGGAATACCTACAATGCAAAATTAACCTTTTAGGCAGAAGGGAGTATAGTAATTCACCGTTATTAAATTTAATTTTCTGAAAACACAGAAAAAGATTCAAGTGTGAGACCATTTTAAAGTATTACATTGGAATCGAGCCAAGAAACCTTAAAAAATATCAAAGTTCCAAGGGACTGTTTTAACTTTCATGGACTAAGAATTATTCAGTACAATTATCTTATAACCAGCTATGATCCAATTCTTGATCTCTCCATCAATGTAGATGGGTAATTTATATCAAGTTTGTTGTTAGTCTCTACATATGAAAACATAATGCAGTAATAAAAAAAAAAAATAAGCCTTACTTTATGATCACTAACCATAAATCATTTACTTATTGAATTCCATCCCATGACTGGACCAACCCAAAATCTTCATTACTTTGTGGTAGAGAGCAAATCATGTATCTGTTTTGATGACCCAATAAAATGGTTTTCAAACAATACTATATATATATATATATATATATATATATATATATGCTCTCTTTTTCAAATACATATATACAGAACCCTTTTAGTTGATCCAAAGTAAAACTTAAAACTATAAATGCTAAATAACATATTTGAAGAACCTTTCCCACAGTTTTATAAAATACCAATTTGTGCAGTTTTATGTTTGATTGTTGATGCATAAATTTTTACTGTAGATACAACTTGTTTTTCTCTTTCATTCTTGAAGGCTAAAAACTTCCAAATTCACTTAGCAAATTCAAGGTTAATAGCATATTTGTTTTCAACCTGAATATGAATCTTTGGTCCCCAACAAAGTATTAGATTGAAAGCAAATTTGGTTAGCATTTTTAAGTAAATTTCAAAGACAATTTTTAGATATTTGTACATAGATTTATTCAATCATTTTGATTCACTGTCTTTCATCATCCTTGAGGCAGCTTCATGATTCCATCCTCCCAGAACTTTGCTTCTTTCTGGGTGATGAACTGGTCTAAAGTGGTTTTTACATAATTCCAAAGAACTCATGTTCTTGCCATTAAGATAATTTTTCATTGCTTAGGATTGATCTGTGCCAATCTATATTGCACGCACATACATACATACACAAAGACAAATCACATACAATGACAAGCATTCATTGGTTAATAAATCACCACTATGATATAATAAACAATTTACAAATTGCAGCAATGCAACAATTTTGTAATCGCTCTATTTTCAAGTAGTCAATTTTGTGCACTTTTGGGAGAAACGGTTCCCAGAAGCTTTCTTAAGTCCCCTCGAAACTCACTTGCTGATTGGTCAATGCCAACCAATCAGATTGTCTGCATGGGAAGAATAACTTTTCCCGCTCAGCAATCTGGAGCCTATAGTCACTTATATAAGCAAGAATTTTTTTTAGAAAATTAGTGAGAATTCAGCTGCCAAATGAATCCATAACAGTTGAAACCATGCGCCAAACTTCTCACTCATACACACACCACTCACATACTGAACATTCCTTATACACTCATATAATCTTTTCTTACACAGCAAAATCTTCTGAGAACAGTCATTATAAGAAACCCTTATAAACATTATTCCAGTGAACTTTGAAATACAAAAATAATAGTTAAAGAGAGACAACTCTTGTTTTATTCAACCTTTTCTTAAATGCATGCTTTCTTTCACATCGTTGTTTGATTGTACATCTTGTTAAATACATATTTTATGTGTAACAATATCTTCTGCTTATCCTTTTCCATGTCAGTTTTGTTTCCTAATCTAAAGTTAAATTAATGTGGTGAAGTGCACCACAGATCTTTTCACATAGCCAAGTGTTTTCAAATGGTTTACAATGCTCATATGATGGTGTATCTCTGCAATTTCATATGACGTGGATGATTTTTAAATCACTGTTTTAATTTGGTCATCAACAACTGAAGGATTACTAGGAGTATTCTCATCCTTCCATATCAAAATTCCCCCTTCTGAATCTTGCCAATCACTTATAAACAAGGCAAGATGTGGCACAAGGTCAGTTTTTAACTTGGGGCATTCAGAGCCCGTAGAACCGTATACATGGGGTCGGGTTTGTCTAACTCTCCAAATGAGACTGCCCTTCGGCATGACCTCGTCTGGTTTCCTCTCTGCCCGGAGGCAGAAACTAGAGTGGAAGAGAAAAACCTCTTTCTGAGTGTCCTGATTCAAGGGGTATAATTCTTTTTTTTGGAGAGTTGTCTCCTGGAAATTTCATCTATCTCACACTTTAAACCATGACCTTGTGTCACATTCGATAACGACGTGGACGCACTGAAGAATCTAACCATTTTTACACCATGATTGTTGAAGAAGTATCCTGTCTATTTACCAACCTCCCCACAAGGCAAGATGTGGCACAAGGCCAGTTTTTAAAGTGGGGCGTTCAGAGCCAGTAGACCCCATATATACACTGTCGGGTTTGTCTACCTTCCCAAACGAGAATCTGCCCTTCGGCATGGCTTCATCTTGGTACATCTCCGCCCGGAGGCAGGAAGTTCGACTAAAGTGGAAGAGAAAACCTTTCCTAAGTGTCCTGATCCAAGGGGTATAATTCTTTTTGGAGAGTTGTCTCCTAGAAATGTTATTTATCTCCCCTGTCCCCCATTTTTTTATGCGTATTTTCCTTTTTTTTTTTTTGTTTATTGTTGAAATCATTTTCTGTCTTCCTCCTGATCACTTCCGGCGATTGCAAACTCGAGTTGTGCATCTAAAATTGGGATATTGTCGGCTGCGGTTGGGATTTTTAACGCAGCCCACAACAAAAACAGGCTATGGGGAATTCGCCGAGCAACAGCGAAGCTGAAGAAGAAATAAGAGAAGAATCAGCAATCGTAAGTCAGAATCCAAAATTCTTGATAGAAAAAAAAGTAAAAGTGAAAGAAAAAGAAACTATTTTAGCTTCAAATAATCCATTTTAATTTCACACACACACAAAAAAATTTTTCATCCGTTTTTGCTGCAAAAGGCGTGTTTTTATTTTTAGTATGAACAAAAAAGTTTAATTATATATTATTAACTGGTAATGTATTTAAATCTGTTTTTATTAAAAATTGTTTCTTTCTTATATTAATTAATAGAGTTTATTAATAATTGGTTTGAAAATTTCAGTATTTTAAATTTTAACTAAGAATCTTTTTTGCCGAAAAATAAAGTTGGTGAAATTAAAAAGGTTTTTTTTAACAAAAATGAATAAAATATACGAAAAATCATTTTTTTAAATTTGGGATTTGGCGTATTTATTTAAATAAATTGAAAAGCTTTTTTTAATTTTTTTTTTAAAAACCTACTTTTAAATTTAAAAAAAAGTAAATTATTATTTAATTTTACTTTTTTTGTTAATCTTGGCTAAAAAATGTTTACTTTTTAAAACTTAAGTTCTTACTTTTTTCTTTCTTTTTTTAATGACTTATTGTTATTTAAGACGAAGACATAATAACTAAATCTGAGTTAGTATTTTTTTTAGTCAGTTTTAAAATAATAGTTTCAAGTCTAATCCAAATTATTATATATTTTTTTTTTAAATTTTGACTTAACTTAAGTTAAAACTAAGTTATTTTCCTTCTTCCGGGTTTAAATTTTTCTTTCTCTCTCTTTGAAAAATATAAATAAATTCTGTTTTTATCGCTTTTTTTCTTATAAATAAAAGATATTTTAATTAATTTAAATAAAAAGAAAATAAATTTTTTGCTTCGAGGGGAAATAAAAAATATTCGATATTTTTTTTTATTTATTACAAACGTTTTAAATTTATAATTTATTTTAAATCTGTAAATGTAATATGAATTTTATATTGTCTTTATAAATTTATATGGCAAAGTATTTATTTATATCTTCAGCGATCCTTCGTTTTTAAAAGACATTATGATTTTTTAGTTGCAAGTTTTAAGACAGTTGCAGGTTGCTACATTTTTGTTTTATTTCATAAATTAAAAAGTCGTTATTTAAAATAATTGTATTTTTGATAACTAAATGAAATCTTCAAGCAAGATTATTTTTCAACTCAGAAATATAATTTCATATATCAGTTAAATTAAAAAAAAAAAGGATTTATTTATTAAAAAAATGTTTTTACTTTTTTCCATGAGTTTTTTAAATTTTTTTAATAAATATTCTTTTTAATAATTGCAAATTTTACTTTTTAAGTATTTTTTTAGTTTTACTTTTTTTTTTTTTTAAAAATAAACTTCTAAAAATTAACATTTTTCAAAATCAAGTTAAAAAGAGAAAACTTTTTTTTTCTTTTTAACGATTATCGATTTATTTATTACGGAAGGGCGTTGGTGATATAAATGAAAATAATTTTAAAAAATAAAAAAATAACCAATCTATCTTAAATACGGCATACAGAAAAATAAATGGGGTGGGGGGAAAACCGGTTTCGATAAAAAATAAAACGGCTTCTTGGCGTTATTGAAACCACAGTTATGTATAAATTTTCTGTAGGTCAATCCACGTCAATCTTTTTTTTTATGTCTCTTTTATTTAGTCAAAATAACAAGTATTTAAAGTAAAAAACCAATGACCCTAAGTGAAATTGGAATTTGTCACACTGTACCTGGGTAAATTGCTATTCAAATTGAAAACTCATTGAATTGAATAATTCAATTCAATGAGTTTTCGTTAGAAAATTGTTGAAACTTTTAAAAATAAAAACAAAAATCATGTGGTGTCATGATTGGTCCCTTTTGAGGTTGATTGACTATATTATGGGTAACGCGTATACTATTTTGTGGAAGATTTAAAAAAAATTATCCAAGTGTTTAACAAGACCCTATGTCAGTGACGTATTTGACAATGGGTCATTGCACAGAAAGCGGTGACATTTCATAGTTTCTTTATTAACATCAAATACAATAACATTGATTAGTTGCATTTTACAAACTTGTCCTCATCTTTGTTTTTCTTTTTGGCAAACTACTAAAGGCCCTAATCAACACTGAATTGGTTAAGCTGGGCATCTCACATCGCAGGGCCTTATTTCTAGACAAGCAATATGGATTTCGTTTTAATTGCTGTGGAAAGAGTTTATCAAGCTTTAGATAAGAATGATGAAACTTGGGCTGTTGCTTTGGACATATCTCGAAAGCATTTGATAGTTGTTTGGGATATTGGTCTTTCTCACAAGTTGAAAAATCATGGTGTCTCTGGATAAATTTTTGAACTGATTCAGTCTTAGCAAGTTGCGAAATGAAAGTTATCCTAAACGGCTACTCTTCTAGATCCTTTTATACTAATGCAAGTGTCCCTCAGGGCTCTATCCGTGGACCTACTTTGTTCTTAATTTTTTCAGTGACCTTCCTGATGGTATCTATGCTGTTGACACAGTCATTTACTCCTGTCTCGTTAGTAAGTCTGATCAGTTTGATACAGTCAATTTGGTGGCTGATCTGAAAAGTGACCTGTTAACTGAGGCAAGGAATGGCTTGTTAATTGTAACACCTTCAAAATAAAACTGCTTTCTATTAATCATCTAAGAAACTCCTTTCTATCTTCCATCAGCATGGTTGATGCTGACCTCTAGGAGAGTGACTTTTTGTATCTATCGAGTTAACATTCTCAGCTGACATGAAGTGGAAAGACTATATTGAATCCGTTGCTAGGTCTGCTTTTTGTATTAATGCAGGCGTCTCCCAGGGTTGTATCTGTGGCTGTACTTTGTTCTTATTTTTCCTGAATGACCTTCCAGATGGCATCAGCTCTCAATTTGATATCTATGCTGATGACACAACCGTTTACTCCTGTCTTGATAGTAAGTCTGATCAGTTTGATAAGGTCAAATTGGCATCTCAAAAATGACCTACAGTCTATTGTTAACTGTGTCAAAGAATGGTTTGTTAATTTTATTCCTTCCAAAACAAAACTACTCTCTCTATTAATCACCTGTGAGACTCTTTTCTGCTTTCCATCAACATGTTTGATGTTAACTTCCAGGAGAGTGACTTGTTGAAATTTTCTTGGATGATATGAAGTGGAAAGACTATATTGAATCCATTGCTAGATCAGCAGCTAAGAAAATTGGTTCCCTATATTGTGTGAGACAATTTTTCCTCTCCAGAATCTTACATATCTATAAGTCTACTATTTGTCTATGCTTTAAATATTGCTGCCACATTTGGTCCAGTGCTGCTTGTATATATTTAGAGATTCTTGATAAAATTCAAAAAAGAATCTGCAATATTATTAGTCCTGACCAGGCATCTAGTCTTCAGTCAGTTTGTCGTCATCATGAAGTTACTTCTCTCTGCCTTTTCTGTAAATACTTTCATAGTAATTGTTTGGATGGGTTCTTCACTATTGTACCTAGATTATATATTTAAGTGCAGTACTAGACTGGCATTGAGATCTCACCAATTTACTGTGGAACTGGCTAGAGGTTACCATAAGTTCTATGCTAACTGTTTCTTTGCTTGCACTTTCTCGCTTGTGGAACACTCTTCCAGCAAACTTTGATCTTCAAAAATTTAAATGCAATGTCAATCATTATCTACTGTCTTCCTGATTACTCTTCTGTTCTTGTTCCTTAATAGTATATCTGTTTTCTAATTCTTTCACACTCAGTAACCTCTTGTGTCTTAGTGGCTTTACTGCTTTGCATGGAGTAAATTTGATTTAAAAATAAAACAAACAAAAATCAATATTATGGCTTTGAGAATTCTTCAGGAAAGTTTAAACTGAAACTTTATAAGGGACGATCCATGTCTGAGTATAGCTTGTTTTTTGTTTAATACTTGTTTACTCAATATAAGGCTTAAGAGCCATTCAAGGTAGAAGATTACTAAGTAAGGTTGTTGTAAGGACATAATAGGAGGAAGTAAGAAGTGCATATTATGATGCCATGTAGATAAGTTTACCCAAGACTTGAAGATGTTAAGAGGGTAGTGACTGAGGAAGCATTCTCTCTTCAGTCTATTGCATAAAATAACAGTTCTTCAGAAGAAGCTTTTTGAGTGGAACTTCATTGTATCACTTGAATGACAACTACATAAACAATTGTTTGAATGTGTGCCATTTGTATATTGAGAGAACAAGTTCAAGGTGTACAACAAATTTTTCCAAAGTTATGAGCATTAAAAAAAAAAAAAAATTCTGGTTAATTAAAGGTGCCACATTTTTGTTTTAAACTCTGGCATTTCAATCAAAAATGCACCAGTCTTGTCCCTGCTTTTGTAAATAGCCAAAAAACAAAAAATAATCCATATATCTTTTAGTGCAGAAAATAACCATGCCTTGTTTTTTCTATACCTATCTACAGGGAATAATTGGAACAGTTGCAAAATCCACTCCTATATTTCAAAGACCTATTATGTTAAGAACTTTAACTAAAACTTCATAATTGCAGGTTATATCTATTGTAAATACATTTATCTAATTTACTGTCTTTGTCTTATTTATTTTTAGAATTTAGTAAAATTTAAGCTAAATGCGTGACCTCTCTGAGTTTGAAAAAGAGCAAATTGTTGGAGCTTGCATGGCAGGAGCCTCGATCACTAAGGTTGCTGAACTGTTTGGTTTTTCAAGAGCTACCATATGAAGAACTATGATGCAATTCGACAAACAGGGCAAGACCTCTAGCAACTGTAGCAATTCAGGCTGGACTTGCAAACTTACTGACAGGGACTGACATGCATTGAAACACAATGTGGCAAAAAATCATTGGACAAATGCTGCCAAAGTGACTGCTGAGTTGAATAACCATCTGAATAGTTCAGTTTCTACTAAAACTGTTCACTATGAGCTCCATAAGGCTGCATATCATGGAAGAGCCGCTGTGAGGAAACCTCTTCTCTCCACTCGCAACATTCAAAAGAGGTTGAAGTGGTGCAGAGATCACAATGTCTGTTCTGCAGACCAATGGAAGCAAGTCATATTCTCAAACAAGTTCCGTTTTTCTCTTTTCCCAACTTCAGGGTGAGTTTATGTGTGAAGGTAGCCCAAAGAAGCTTACAACCTTGACTGCCTTCTTCCAACAGTGAAACATGGAGGTAATAGTTTGGGTTGCCATATCATGGAAATGTCTCAGTCCAATAGTTGCCCTGCATGGTAGAATCAACAGCAAAGATTACCTGAACATGTTGGGAGATCATGTTCATCCAATGGCCAAGACTTTATTCCCTGATGGTGACTGCATCTTCCAAGATGATAATGCTCCAATACATACCACTCTAGTGGTTAAGTATTGGTATGAAGAGGATGAAAGTGAGCTAGAACATATGGAGTGGCCTCCCCAATCTCAAGATATCAATATTATTGAACATTTGTGGTGTATTTTGGAGAAACAAGTTAGGAGCTGCTATCCTCCACCATTGTGTCGTAAAGAGCTGAAGAAGGTTTTAATGGAAGAATGACTGAAAATTACTCTGGATGAAGTCAGGAAGCTGTACGATTCCATTTCTAGATGTATTAAAGCTGTCTTTGAGACTAAAGGAGGACCAACTCCATATTAAAATAAAAACTCCATATTAAATAAATTTTCTTTGAATTTAACAAGTGTTCCAATTATTTTGTCCAACCGCTGTATCTCAAGCTTTTGGCTTACATAAGCCATTATCAAAGATGACAATTACTTTTCAATATATCAACCGATACACAGACGAAACAATAACGAGTCTGTTTTTGATAATGGCTTATGTAAGCCAAAAGCTTAGATTGGATTTAAACATGTATCAATATGGTGATTTCCTGTCTTCAATGATAATGTTATTAAGCTTATCAGACAATATGAAAGGAACTTATTTAAAATAAATAGACAAAACTTGTCTATATTATTTAATGAAACATGCATTTATATATATATATATATATATATATATATATATATATATATATATATATACACATAATTATTTATTCGAAAATTATAACATAAATATGTTATAAAATCACTACAAAAATAGCCATTTTGTTTCAACATTTCTGGTGTCTTATTAAGTGATGGTGTTGTATTTGCTCTACTCTGTAATGAGCACGCTTTTAAGAATCGTATTTGTTGGTTATTAGAATTTATTCTGTATATACCAATCCTATACTTGTGTGTGTAAACATGTATCAATATGGTGATATATATATATATATATATATATATGAATAAAAACAGATCACTTTAAGGTTCCATGTAATAAATTATTTCACCATAGCCCTTTTAAAGTCATCTGTTTTTATTCAAACATATTTGCTCTGAATTTACATTGAGCTCTCCGGATATCATCCTCCTTGGGTCTACCCATACAGATTACCTAGTTTTGCATAAACTATATATATATATATATATATATACACACACACACACACACACACACACACACACACATGTTAAGTATATGTTTATTAAAATTCTAACACTGACATAAAGATTGCTTAAGTAACCAAAGGTAAGTTGGGTGATTCACCAATAGTAAATCATTTTGTTGCCGCCTTTTGTACTAATTGTGCAAGGTGAAATGAAAGGTGGAAATGATATTGCAAACTCTTTTTTTTTTTCCTAGGTCTTCTTTTTACTATCCATTGATACTTTCAGGCCAATTTTCCTTATATTTGTTGTTTCTTTTCCAATATTTTGGTTCCTTTAATATCCAGTACCCTTTCTGCCTGATTTTCTGGGACAAATGATTCTTACTATTATACATTGATTTTTTTTTTTTTTTTTTTTTTTTTTTGAGGTCTTTGTTTAGCAGTAATTCATCAGTGCTGCTTAGCTGTTATTACTGATATTGACATTTGTTCTTTCAAATTAATGGTGACCATTGCTATCACTCACTAGCCAATCAAGTTAACCACTCTGAATTTTGTGTCTGGTATTCTTTTATGATACTATTAGAATTCCAGACAGAAAGGATTTTTCAGAATTTAGTTTTTGTCCATGTCTAATATTATTTGGATGAGAAATGATTTTTGGGTGTTGGAGAGTGTATCTTAAATTTGTTATATCTGATGGTTATGTTGGATTTTCTCCCCAAAATGATCTTCCTTACTTTTTCTGCAGTTCTTGCTTTTTCTGCTATTTATGAATATTTTGAAGAAAAATCAGAAAACTGGTTAAAAAAAAAAAAAAAAAAATCAAATAGTTAGTGTTAGGCTTGTTCAATAGGAACTCAGTAGATTTAGAAATAAAACGTCCACTTCAGATGAGGCTTATAAAGAATATTTTTTAATCTTCTTAATACCTTTTGTGTCTTTGATCTTTACTGATTCATTTCTTTTTTTGTTTCTGGATACAAAGAAAAATTATTTTCTGATATCTGTATAGATTAATATTTTTTTCTTTTGTAGGAAACCGATGAAAATGACAATGAAGGTACGTCAAATCTTTCTTTCCCCCCTTTATTTATTTATTTATTTTTTTCAAAAGATGATGTGGACATTGATTTTTACTTGACTAATTACAAGAGTGTCTTTGCCTAAAATGGAATTAGCATGCCAAGTTCAAATTCTATCCAAGGTGATTAAACTTACTTTCACACAAATACCCTTTGGAATAGGATGAAGCAATTTTTTTTCTGTCCAACTACAGGTTAAATAGCAGGGCAAACTGAACTCTCTAACTTTGCTTGGAAATCAGTCTAGGAAAAGATGATTCTGAATTCAACCTGGTTGGGCATGAACTTAAGTGCTATGGAGCTACAATTAGCATGGGGACTCTACTGGAAATTGAGGAGGGGGAACTACAAGAGATTTTTTGAAGATTTAAAAAAAAAAAATTTAACCTCTTCGGTATCATTTTGTTTATTATTGTCTAATTTTCTCTTTTGAACACTTTATAAAATAATAACTACTGCTTGTGCCTTGTGTCTACCCATTCAGAAAATTCTATTTCTGAGTTATGTGTGGTTATTGAGTCATATATAAAAATTGCCAATGTGGTTTAGTGTGTTTGACCATCCCATATGTGGTTACTTTTTCTTATTTAACTAAATGAAACTAGTAGAAAAATTGCCATCTAGAAAGTTCTCAGGCAAAATGTATATAAACATGAAATTTCTCTTTGATCTGTGTCTTATTCCCACCTTTTTCATCTCATTTCATAGAAGTTGTTTCACCTGGAATTAACACATACAACTGTTTATGAGACAGTCAAGCTGAATTTCTGGTTTTTATCAACACTTTCTTTTTTTTTTTTTTTCCTAATCTGTTCTTTGATTTTAATGCAATGAACTCCGTATAAAATTTGATCAGCCTCTCTAGCAAAAATCCACATTAACAAAAAAATGCTTTAAGATTTGCATTTTTACTTGTAAGACTATAATTATCTATTTGATTAAAATGATTGGCTGAACTTTAACCTTTGATAATGTCTTCAGATTAATAATGGTTCAAAGGATGGTAAATAAATATTATGGCCAAGGATGCTTTCCCAAATACTACAATCTTAACCTCTTCAAGTATAGAGTTAACTGTTATCTATCATCTGTACGCTCATTATCTGCACTTACTTTCCCCTTGCATGTCTGTACAGCAATCTCTGCTAAAGTTTTATAAATGATTTACTAAGCATGGTTTAGATATGGCACAAGGATGCAGGTTTGGAGCACTCAATGAGGATTGAACTCACAACTCAGTTGTAATTGATCAGGCAGGACAAGCTTATTAAACATTACACCATAATGAAGTGTCCTAATTAAAGTGATATAACATACTAATGTATACTAGTATATAAGTCATCCTCTAAGATTGTAGGATTAATTCAAGTTTATGCGATATCAATAACAAATGCTTTAAATTTTTTTTTAAAAATTATGTGTTGTAATGAAAACAAGGCCAATTAGCATTTGTGTAAATAGATGTTGGAAATATACAGAAATGACCTGACTGAAGTGTCTTTATGCTATTCAGGCAAATGATTTCATGACCAACATATAAGCTCAAAACTGAATGTATGAAGCAGGAAACATTTGATCTCTGTAGTAAAAAGCTTACTCGAGAAAAGTCAATAAATTTCTTTCTGACTTATAATGGTTCATGTCATAGTAGTTGGTGGCTGTAAAAGAAATTGTTGCTTCAAAGACATGACAAAATATTAAAACCTTTAAGTAAACAAAGGATGTGTGAATATCAAAGCAGTTATTGGCATGAAAATTGGGATTGTCATGCCAAGTTCAAATTTCTTTTATTTCAGGAAAGGAGGAAAATGCTGTACAAAAAGCAAAAAAGGTATGTGTCATTTGTGGAGATGGTGTCATAGCTGAGAATACTGTTGATCAATGGTTCTCTGAGACTGAGAGCCTTCCAGTTGGCCTGCAATCAATGTTGAACAAATCAAAATGCAGATTAAAAATAATCCAGGTCACATGAGATAGGACATTCCAGAAATAATCTATATATCTCATACTAGCTTAAAAGCCGCCCTATTGGGCAGGATTTAAGCTAGCTCCTGCAGAGAGCTCTTGATCAGGCTTTTGGCTTGTTCAGAAGTTTGAGAGTCCCCAAGTTTTTACATATTCTCAGTAATGGAAGCTCTCCTGGCTGCTGTTTGATCTGGGTTTTCATTTGCACCGGACTTTCTTTTCCTTGCTGCAGCCTTGGCTCTTTTGATTGCAATCTGGTCCTCTGTTCATGGAAATTTCTTTTTGTGAGGCATAATGCTGCTGTGTAAAGAATAAGCTACAGAAGAACTCAAAATTGATCACTTCATTTAAGTATTGCATTAATATTTAAGCTTATCTTTTAAAAGTTCAATGATAATTCTTCTGCCACCACTAATTAAAGACAATTTGATGTATGTAGGTCCTTATTTTCTATACAAACAATTATTTTTATTTCATGTGTAACTTTTGCTGAATTTCGCAAATAATTTCAATAATTCCCAAATTTGTTTCCAAGTTATAAAAATTGTTATCGTACAAAAAAATTTGTCTCAAAAAATCACGTAAAACAAATCTCAGAAAAGAATCACAGTAACGAAAACTTGGGAATCCAAAATTTTGTAACATGAGCTATTGAAAGTTATAGAGTTGTCCCCTTAATTGTGACACACTGGCATTCACATTTATATATAGATGATCATTATAAAGCATTTGAAAACACTTTGATACTTGAATTGCTATGATGTTTAGCAGCAAAAAATTAATGGACTGCATTTTCATCTGCAATTCTCTGCTCAAGGGCAACAATAATTTTCTAACAATGTGGAATGATAAAAGTCCTGGGAAAAACAAAATGAGCCACTATTAACCAGTTTAAAAACTGGTTTGCAGCTGAAGATCGTGATGTAAATCTGGTGCGATTGGAAGGGCAACACATTGTATTGCAGACTTGGCAAAAATTGGTAAGGCTTTGTTCTGATGTCTTACTACCCCTGCTATACCAACAGAAACATTCTATTTTGTGATTAGAAGGGCATTGTGTATTCTAAGCACCTTCCACAATATCAAACAATGAAGTCAACTGGAAGGGTCTTGTCTTCCATCAGGACAATGCCAGAGCTCCCATCTATTTGAAGACTCTGATCCATACCCTTTTGATTCTAAAAACCACTGCCATACCCTTTTGATTCTACATCTTTGGATTACTACTGTAACCAGTTCATCACCTGGATGATATGCCAAATTCTAATGTATAGGTTCATCATGATGTAAATGAAAAAAAATTACTGAACTGCATTTCTGCCTGCAGTTCTCTAACAAATGCAACAGAAACAACCCATTTTTGAAAAGAATAATTACAAGTGATGAAACAGATTCTGAGGAAAAAATGAAATAAACCAGATCCCACATCTATTTGAGGATCCTGGCAAAAATTAGTACAGCTTGGCTTGGATGTCTTACTAAACTCACCATACTCATTTGGATTACTGCTTATTATGACTCCTACAAAACTTCCTTAAATGGAAGATCAATTCTATGGAAAGCCTGTAAAAACCACTTAGATCAATTCATCCTACAGAAAGATGCCAAATCTTGGAAGTATGGAATCATGAAACTGATTCAAAGATGGTAATGGTAATGGTACAAAATGATGCATATGTATGTGGTTGAATAACTCTATGAACAAATACCACAATATTTTTTTGAAATTTGCTTAAAAAAATGCTGCAAACTTTTGTTTCAATTCGATTTAAACATGTCCTGAAAATGTCAGTTTGTAATACCAGTTATATTGTGAAATAAATTGAGTTGCATAATAAAATCTGATATTGTGTTAAGCCTATCTAATAAATATAATTATTTTTTTATCTGTTTATATTTCTGAGATGAGGTATTATAACTATTTAAACTATTTGGACTTTTGTCCTCATCTTTATTGTCATATTCACAATGTTTTGGCCTTTGTACACTCCGACCTTCTTCAAGGGATATACATTGGAATTTTGAACTGAACCCTTTATTTAGTCCATGGGGGTAGATTGTTCTAATTCCACATGCCATGCCTTTTCTGTTTATCTCAGTTTCAGTTAATTCCCTTTAGAAACTCAATTCTTCAAGTTATTGTTCACCTCTGCTGGCCAGGTATTGAACTCAAAACTCTTTGGGTCAAGTAACTGGATTACTTCAACCAATGCTTTTATGCACTGGGCCACTTTTAATTCTGTAAAGATTATAAAACGCAACATTTATGTTAAGTTTAATAAATAGAAATTAGGGCACACTGCCCTTTGAAAAAAGAAATGCTTGTCATTGTTGTCAGTTGGGATCTAGAGTCCACAACTATTCACTGCAGTTATTTATGTCTCCATAACTCCTTTCCATAGCTGTTACCAGCACTACATACGGTTTTGAATTCAGCGTTACTTTTCTCCTAGACTAGTTGCCAATCATGGTTAGAGAGTCCAGTCTGCTTGGCTATTTAACCCATAGCTGGGGGTAGAAGAGATGGATTTGTACCTTTTACAAGGGTATCTGTGCAAAAGTGTAATGATTTCAACTTGAATCTGAACCCAGCTCACTGATTTTTTGTCCTAAGTTGCTACCCACGTTGCATATCCTTTGATGTTTTAAAAGATAGATGTCAGTTTTTATAGATAGATTTAACGTGTATATCTTATTGAATCTGTTAGAATAGTTAATCTGTAGTAGAAATAAAATACTCTTTGTAGATCAGGAAATATAACAATTAAATTATTGAACATCTCCAGAAGAATCTATAGATTTTGTTTCTTTTGAGAAGAGAGAAAATTAATTGAAATTTAAGACTTTTTCCTTTTTGTATCATTTACTGAATTTTGTTTTCTTTATAAAATATTTTATTTTTCTCTTTGTAGGCGAAAAAGAAAGCAGCCTGTTGCACCTGACAGAACTACTTTTTGATTTATCTGCATTGCGGAACATGGCTTGTAAATTAGAGTAAGTATACATCTGACTTTGTTTAAATTATTTCCATGCCAATCTGTTGAGTCCTATCATCCATCACTCTTCAAGTATTTGGCCCATTAATTGCAGATAAGCGTTTGTTGTTTACAACCATATCACCATCACAGTCAATGTAGTTGTTATGTATCAACATGGAGTCCATGCTAAGATATCTTATCACTTGGCCATTTTCATGAAACTTGCTATTTCTGAGCCACTGCTTTTTTATGGATTATCAACCCTTTGCAGGTTATTTAAAGCAACAAAATATTTTTAGATTGTAAGATTGTTTTTTTTATGATTTAGTGATACAAGTCTTACTAATTAACCCATAGCTGGAGAAAGAAGTGGATTCATGCCTTTTTTCCAAGGGTATTTAAGCGTAAGTGAATATAACAAACTCAAAAGAAATTGATAATCTGCTCTTTGATTAACAATTCTGAGCCATTATTCATTATACCCAAGCTTACAGCACCTGATATTTCCAAGGGTCACCCATCTAGGTATTGAAAAGGCTCTGTGTTGCTTAACTTTGATGTCTGAGCCACTGTGTTTGGCAGCTAGTGCTATGTGCATTGTGTATGTTTTCATTTCCTGTGTCAGTTTAGAAGCTGTTATGTTAATGCCCTTGATAGGTCTGAAAGAGAAATGAGAAGCTTCAAATTTGGTGCATGCCACGTAACATTACGTTAGGTTGTCTTCCATTTACAGCCTACTAAATGCAAATTCTTCCTGATGTATCCTGCATAAAGATGTTTTAATTTTTCATTGTTTTTATTTATGACTAGCAAGGGTACCCATCTACTAGGGCAGCTAGCCAATCCCTATTGCAGACACTTGTTCAGGCACATATATGTTTATTCAACACCCACAGAGCCAACCTGTGGTTTATACTGCAACTATGCTGTGCAGACCTTAGTTACAGTTTCTGGGAAAGAGCGTGTTATCTAGCATGATCAACAATTTGAGCAAGGCCAGCACGCTCAAACCCTCAGCCACAATGACTTGTGACTTTGTGTTAGCACAGCTGTCAACAGTCCCCAGGGGTTCCATCTTCCCAATTTCACTCACAAGGCTTAGGTCAACCTGTGGTATACTTTTCAGACATTTTCCCATGGTGATGTATGCTGGGATCAATCCCCTCCAATCCGATAGCATCAGGAAGTTTCCTTCCTGATAAGGGTGAGATTTGAACCCGGGTCTCATGGTTAGAATGTGAACGTTCTAACCACTTGGCCACATGTCCATTTTTATTTGTATAGATTATTAAAATGATGAAGAGAAGTCACCACACCAAATGTTATTTTTTTTAATTTTTTTATTTTAGTTTATTTTTCATGACCTTTAGAGGAGATCTAGGTCAGCATGACATTGCCTACTTGAGTATAAAGTTTGGTTCTAATTTTCTACTAGTTTCTGATTCTATAGTAGACAGACACTTCATTTTATTTGTATAGATTGTACGATATTAAATTTTAAAACTTTTTTTTTTTTTACTATTATTTTTTATTACTAATTTTACTCTTCTTATTTAATGCTTTTCATAGTGGTACACAATTTTTTATGTTTATTAAGACAGACATTTTATCGAAGGAATATTTCTTATGGTTTATCAGGTGGAACAACCTCTTAATTGCTGTTGTTACCATGTCCATCCTGACTTGGGGTGGTAGCACTTGTTAAGGCCCCAGCTATGGGCAAATAGTTAATCTCCAAACTGGGGTCAAAACACTATGAAAATATAAAAATAGTTTTATAGTAACAATATCAACGATACATTTGTAACAAAAAAAAAATAAAAAAAATATTACCAACAATGCATTTTTGAAAAAAAATTATACTAAAAATACATATGACTCTTGACAAAAAACCTCTTTACAAAAATTTGTCAAGAAAACCTGATCTACAAACTGATTTTTTACAAAGAATACATATTCTATTTATATGAACCTATCCTAAAAATCTGTCCCAATCCTCATAAATACAGTGGAATATACTACTTGGGGGATTCCTAGCAGTGGATTACTTACTACACGCCGCTGGCAAATCTTGTATATTGCTAATGTTATAGAGATTACTGTTCCATTTACAAACTTCATTTTGGTTATTCTTATTCAGTAATCTTTTCTAGGTTACAACAATATACAATATATTACCTACTATCGCCTGAGGAAGTACAATCATAGTATTGAAACATGAAAGCTTTTGTGTAGCGATTTAAAAAGGTTTTTATTATAACCTCTTATAATAAATATATATATATATATATATATATATATATATATATATAATGGATATGAGGTGATTTTGTATTTTATTGTGTATTAATTTTCGCTCTGTAATAATAAATACATTGAGCTCTTTTTGTGGATCAGTTTTAATATTTTATATTACTAGTATCCACTTGAATTATATATCAATGGATTTATTACCTTTACTATATAATTATAAATATATATATAATACTAATAATCTTAAAATATAAGTAGCTATACTCATCTGGCAAAACCTTAGGTGTTTTTGCTTGTAAATGAACAAACCAATACCCAAGGGAAAAAAAGGATAAAAAAAGAACTAAGAACATGTACTTCCAGCAAAAATAATCGTCTAGAATCTAAGTTCAGAGTCCAAAGAAAAAAACCTCCGACACGAATAAAGTAAAACTAACTAAGCAAAGTACTCAATACGCTAAGTAGAGCAAACTAAGTAAACCTAAAGAGCCAGACAAACGTTTGTCTGGCTCTTTAGGTTTACTTATATAGTCTGTGTGTGTTAAGTCCTGATCCATGATGTCATAACTTATAGACATAATGAAATAATAAATGCCAGTCAATTGAGAAAATCGGGTGGGTAACACTAATAGGTAAAGGTGGTAATAGGATGGGTGAGGTGACAGATAAAAAATTTTTTTTTTTAATTTTCAGTCTCTCTAATCTTTATTTTCAGTGAGGATTTACCTCAAGATGTTATCAGTCAGCATCAAACTTATATTTTGCGTTGGATTGATGAACGAATGTCCAGGAGAGATGTAAGTTTTTTTGTTTGTTTTTTTTCCCAATTTTGATTCCAATGAACCACAAATAATGACATTAATTCAGAACCAGTCAAAATCATCATTCCATTATTTGAATAACGTTCACCATGCCAGAAATATTTCAAAGAACAGTTTATTGCAGTGTTTCTAAAAACTAGGTAAATTCTCTGAAATTGCTTTAATATATTTTTTCTTTGCTAACAACATGGAATCCACATTTTCCTGTTGATTTCAATGAGGCATGCTACTGTTAGCCTTTATTCTGCACATTACTATAAAGTTTGGTAATAGTAACAGACAGTACTCGACTGTAATTGAAGTTAAGTCTGACTGACTAAAGTCTACATGGTGCTGTGAACAGGATGGAACCTGAGGATTGGGAAAATTACCTCATCGATACAGGAATCTCTGCCGACTCGGCCAAGAACTATGCTGCAACATTTGCAAGTGAAAAGCTGACAAAGGAGAACTTGCAAATGATGGATCTAGCTATGCTGAGAGAGTTGGTGTCAATGAGATGGGAGAAGCCCTATCTATCCTTAAGCAAGCTAAGAAATTCCCCTTTCCAGCGACAGAAGAAAACTTAAGGATTGGCTCCTAAAGCAGTTTGCTAATACAACTTTTAAATGCGATGGAGTATTCCCATCTATGTCCGGTCCTACCACCCACATACATTGAAAAGAAGGCGCAATCCCTAAAGTCAGGCACAGCCCAATTCCCGTGCCTTTCCATGTCAAGGAACCAGTAAAACAGGCCCTTTGGAAAGACGTAGAAAGAGCACCAGTACTTATTGGCATGTCCACTGATCGGTGCAGCACAATGGTCATCACAACTAAAAAAAATGGTAAACCATGGAGAACTATGGACTAACAACACCTGAATTCCCAATGTAAACAGGAGACACATCCTACTGGGTCACCGTTCCAATTGTCACTTCAGGTACCACTTAAAACAAAAAAAACTGTGTTGGATGCTGTTGATGGGTACCACTCAATACCATTAGACAAAGAATCTCAGCCACTTACCCCTTTCATTATGGAATGGGGAAGATTTATGTACCTAAGGATGCCTCAAGGCTACCTTACATCTGAAGACGCATACACACACAGATATGACGAGATAATAAAGTCTATTCTATAAGTTCTGATTGGCTGATAATTCCAGCATGGATATTGTGCTCAATAAATATCCAGCACAATATTCACCCTGTGACTTTATTCAAAAGAAGGGCATCTATTGAGTTACAACCCTGTTTATTTTTGTCAGCCAACTGGATGCTAGTTGGAAACCTCCTTGTGAAGGTGAGTCTTACACTCTTGATTATTCAATTACATTTGATACCATGAACTGAGATTTAGTTTTTCCTATGAATGTTATGCACATCTGTGACTCATTCACAAATATTTGAACTGTTATTTATAATAAACTGTTTACTTAGATCAATGATTAAAAATGGCTTCAAGTGAATGAATCCTTTAAGTTTTAAAAATGATTTTATTATCAGAGTTTATAGATTAACACTACAAAATCACAAGCAAAGAAGTTTTTCCAATCATAAAAACCATATCAAAGACTTCCAACAGCAGCAACAACAGAAATGAGCAGCACATGGAACTAAAAGATAAAATAATGATATAATCAAGATATTAATTTTCCACATTGCCAAGAGACAAAAAGTTTGGAAGGAAATTATTATCAATATTAGAAAGAGCTATGTTTAGTGGAATTGAAAAATCTAATTTCTTATAAAAAACTGTTTTAAGAAAAAGATTAATAATTTCAACCAACAGGAATACTAATTGTCCGGTCAATGAATGCCAAATGTTTTCTGTATGGCAACTGTTAAAATTCACTATTACCATTAAAAATGTTGATTTGGCAGAGTTTCTCACTAGAATTAAAATTTTAATTTTCATCTTTTTTTTTTTTCCTCCCCAAAATGAGTGTGTTCTTAAATAGGTGTTAGTGTTCTATTCTTACATTGGGCAATGAAAGGAAAAGATTGTGAAACACCGATTGAATCAAAGAATCCATTAAGCATTAAAAAACAAAAACAGAACAGCTGTTTTTTTAGTAAATTGCAGTGAAGTTTCTCTCTGCTTTGTATCATGTATTGATCCTTTCGGTTGGATACTGAAATCAATTATAATCCAGACATTGAGAGTTTGTATCCAATTCCATATATTTTTCAGATTATTTGATTTTGTTGATTGTAATGCAACATTTCAACCATAATATTCTTTGGCCTTCCTCACATGTCTGTTGCATCTCATCACCTTTAGAAGTTGCTTCATACTTTTCCCTCATCTTCCTGACAAAAACATTATATTTTTGTCTTAGCTTATATTTCTTGATAATTTTGATGGTATTCATACTAACTGCACTTGGTTGCATTCAAGTTTTGTCCAGCACTTCCCTTTGAATTTCACTTGATGCCGTCCTGGGTATGATGATAAACTACCTCCGCATCCTGGGTAAGATGATAAACTACGTCCAACAGGTCTGGAGCAGGTTTTGAGGAGTGTCGAACCACCTCTTAATTGCTGGTGTTCCCAGGTCCACCCTGACTCGGGGTGGTAGCACCTGTTAGGGTCCCAGCTATGGGCAAATATTTAACCCCAAAACTATGGTAAAAACACTATGAAAGTGTAAAAATATGTTTTATTACCAGCAATAAATTTTTGACAAAACAAAATATTACCAGCAAAAGATTTTGTCGGCATGAAGTAACTCATTGAGGTTGATATGCTGTAAAACAAAACAAACCAAACTTCATTTGATGCATAAATTAAAATTTTATCAAGTGTACAGCTTTTAAAGCCTAACTTTTTCTTCTTAATGTGACTACTAATTATTAAGGTGGAACAAAAATCTTGTGTAAGTGAATTTTGAGGACAATATTTAGATAGATTTATTTAACCACCTATATATCCTGTCCTGGGTATGACAATAGACTTCATCTGAGTCCTGGGTAAGATGATAAACTAAGCTCAACAGCAAGCCTCTGATCAGGAGGTTTTGAGTGGTGTGGAACCACCTCTTAATTGCTGGTGTTCCCAGGTCCACCTTGACCCAGGGTGGTAGTACATGTCATGGTCCCAGCTATGGGCAAATAGTTAACCCCCTCCAAAAGGGGTCAAAACACTATGAAAGTATAAGAATACATTTTAAGAGAAAAAGTTTTTACCAGCAATAAATTTTTGGAAAAAAATAATTATTACCAGCAATAAAAATGTTGTTGGCATTAAATAACCCATTGAGGTGTTGATATGCCATAAGACAAACCAAACCACCTATGTATCATTTTGTTTGGCTACATTTTTGCTACCTGTCTATATTTCTGAGATGAGGTATTATGTACACTATTTACATTATTCGGACTATTGTCCTCATCTTTGTCACCATGTTTATCACAACATTTTGGCCGTTGTACGCTCCGGCCTCCTTCAGGTGGTTGGAATGTTGAACTGAACCCTTTATTTCGCTCACTGGGGTAGACTGTTCTAGTTCCATGTGCCATGTCTAATGAATGTCAGTTATCTCCTGTTAATTTCCCTCTCCAAGTTCTCCACTGTCTTAACCAGGTATTGAACTCACACTCTTTGGATCCTGTCATTGGATCTAACGCCTTTATCCACTGTGCCATGTGTACTTGAGG
>CAHIKZ030001018.1:432500-450000 GCA_903632075.3 Acanthosepion pharaonis | reverse complement strand
GAAGATGTCGTTGGAAACAAAGAGTGCTGAAGAATTAAACTACTTATATGGCATCGAATGCTGGACAGTTTCCGTATTAATGTAAAGAAGACCTGTGACAACAGAGACGTGATTCTACAGAAGGATGCTGAGAATGACATGGACAGAGTATGTGTGCAAAGGGGAAGTTTTCAGGAAAATGGGAAGACAAATGACACTTGAGATCGGAAGGAGGCAGCTGAAATTTATGGGACACATTATGAAGAAAGAATTTGACGCTAGCAGAACATTATGAAGGCAACAGAGGTAGATGGAAACATCAAGTTCCTTACTTAACGATCTTGCCTATAAGAATGGCAGAAGTGGAAGCGGGTTAGGAAGTGAACAAGCATTACTACTAAGGACATGGTTTTAAAAAAATATTACATAAATGAATATTTCACTAAGAATTGTGTGTTTTAGATGATTGTTGACATTAGAAATGAATCTACATAATGTGTGGAGATTAATTTCAATTAGAAACAATATAAATTCTTTCAACGCATTTACTATACTTGCATTTTCTTTAGATTCAATGGACATTGATGCTAGACAATTATGTAGCTGTTAGAAACTGCTTTTACCCTTTTTTTTCATTGTGCTTGTCCAGTTCCCCTGGAAATGGTTAAATATGTGTGCTTGTTTATAATCAAAGTTAATTAGCACAAGATAGTTAGATACACTCAATACAGCCTGAGCATCATAGTAACTTCCATTGAAAATAGCAATTTATTTATTTATTTTTATCTATAGATAATAAAATTTTGATACCATGAAAACTAAGCTCAATCCTTTGACCTCTGACCACCGCTTTTACTGGTGGTTTCTGTCAACATGCATGTATATATGTGTATATTCCCTCTCCATACATACACACTGTTTCACATCTAATAATTGCTGGCTTCTTGACTCTTGATGATGAGTTTAAGGTGGGAGAATAGTTTACTTAGACTTTAACATTACTGGCAGTAGGCAAAGTGTGTGTATTTACAACATATTTTGAAGTTTTTGTAATCTTAATTGTATTATTATTGGCATTATTTTTTTTTAACCAGATATATCATAGCAAAATGCCTCTACCATATAACACGAAAATATATATATATATATATATATATATGTATGTTTCTGAGATGAGGTATTATGTACACTATTTACATGGATCGGACTATCATCCTCATCATCTTTGTTGCCATATTTATCACAATGTTTTGGGTGTTGTACACTCCTGCCTTCTTCAGGTGGTTGGAATATCGAACTGAAGAAGGCTGGAGCATACAACAGCCAAAACGTTGTGATAAATATGGCAACAAAGATGATGAGGATGATAGTCTGAGTAATGTAAATAAAATATATATATATATATATGTGTGTGTGTGTTATCTGGCGGCTCGGCTTCAGTCATTTTCCAACTGCCGTAATGTTACCTCACTGTGTCTTTTTTTTATAAATACTTTCATGGTGATTGTTCGGATAAGCTCTTCATTATGGTACATAGACTTTATGAATTTAAGTGCTGTACTAGACTGACATCAAGATCTTGTCAATTTACAGATTAGCTGATGAAATGTAGCTGTAACTTTTATGCTAACAATTTCTTTTCTTGCACTTCTTGCTTGTGGAACCCATTTAAGCTTTCCAGCCAACTTTAATGTCCAAAAATTTAAATGCAATGTGAATCCATATCTACTGTCCTCCTGATTACTCTTTTCCTGCTCATTAGTAATGTTTCTGTTCCTAATTCAACCAAACCCAGTAGTCCCCTTGTGTCTTTACTGCTTTGCTTGGATTGAAATTGATATATATATATATATATATATATATTATAAATTAATTGATTTAAAATATGGTTATTTTCGCCACAGTTCCAACCATGTTTCAAAAAATAGAAGCTAAAAACCCCTAATTTTATTTTTGCAAATAATTAAAATTATTCTATTTCATCTTCAAGCGAATTTTCAAGAAAAATTCGCTTGAAGATGAAATAGAACTAATGCTAGTTGATTTAAAAAAAAAAAAAAGAAAAAAAGTTGAGTAATTACTTAAATGGAAATATAAAATGATTTTAGTTATAATTTCTTGTGCTTTTTTTGTTGATTTATTTTCATTTATGCTTTTTTTTTTTTCAGTCTTATATGCAATCATAATCGTTTTATTCCTTCTGGTGGCTCATTGCTTTAGGCTTACCAATCATTATTTTGGAGGTGTGGTTTGGCTCAACAGAGGATGGAATTAATATCCCTGTAAGAGTTTGCATTTACCTTGCAACCATGGCCTTGGGACAAACCTGAATTCGCATCTTCTTCACCAGCTAAGTGTAAAATTGTGGTGAACAGTCACGTAGAAGTAAGTGAGCCAGAGTGGCTTACATTTAGTGCAAAGGAAAATAAGTGTCTTACCTCAACGTGTGGCATGTGGCATTGGCATTTTGCTCTTTGAAAATGGCATTACTTTCCCGTCTATTTCAGCAGTATGTGCTGTAATGGGAGTTTTTTGTACAATTTGGCCTGGTTCAACCAATAGTAAGTTGTGTGCTGATTGTTCGGACTGGAGGAGGCTATTTGCTTGAATAACTGAGAACAAAAGCGAAAAATACTGATTGGTTGGTCGGCCATTTTGTTGCCCTGATAAGACGGCTGAAGCAGTGAGAAGGGAGAACGGTTTTACATTGGTGAAGTGTGTGGAATGCAAGAATGGTGGATTGAACAAGTGGTATATTGTATTGTATGAATGACGTCCGAGGAATAGAGAATCATTTAATTATAAAAATATCCTCACAATTGTAGTTCTTTAAATGTAAAAAAAATCCATATTTGATATTCCATAAGATGTCAGGAGTCACTCCTTGTTGCTGGTACCATGTAACCCAACACAACCTGTTGCATGTTTCTTGAAAAGGAGAAAGGTGCCATCTAGTGACCCTCTTTACATTGAGAAGAAATTACCCAGCATGTCATCACAATGATATACCAAGTCATAGGAAACTGACAAATGAATCCTTGTTTTATAAGATACAGGAAGAGTTTTAGACACATTTTTAAGAAATATGGTATCTTAACATAATTTTCTTTTTTCTTATCAAAGCAAGTGATAAGGATTTCTGGTGTATTGCCTTCAGAATATGTCATCTATATTATCAATTCTGAAAGGTTAAAACTTATATTCAAAAAGTTTTTTTTTCTGTTGGTAATATTTTAAAAATAATTGTTTATGCAAATTTAATACTTATACACAATTGTATTGATTTGAAATATTTTTCAGTTTTTAGTTCAGAACAGAGCTCCAAGTACGTCATTAAGTCTTTCCATCATGAAGGGAGTCACAAATGTAATGGATTTAAGAATGGCATTAGTCAAGTCTTCCTTCAAGTCTATGGACAACTTTGGCAAGTATCATTTTATATTTTTAGAAATTTATAACAGTTTGTGAAATTTTACTCAGACTGTTGGGCATTTTTATTTGGCAATTATTTGACTTTATATCTTCTGAAGAATAGTCAATTGGCTTATGTCAGGTGTGACGAAAGACATGACTTATCTCAGAATTCAAAACGAGCGTGGACATCTTGCTTGTAAAGTGACGTCAAAAAGAAATATGGTCGCTATTGAAGACACAATTTATGCGCTCCTATCTCGTCCAAAATGAGATGATATTTGCACACATGAAAATTTTGGTTGTATTGGAATAGCATAAAAAGCGGGGTGCCAGCAGCACAAGAAAACCGAAGTCATTTGGCGGACTGCGTGCAATAGAGCTGGACATACAGACAGACAAAGAGGAAGTTGAAGTATGCGCGGTTGAGTTGGTGTCTGTTTCACAACTGCCCAGCGTAACGGCTGAGAAAGGGAGCCACGCAATCCATTTCCTTGAGGCGACTGAAGAAGAAAAAACAGTTGGCTTGCTGGCGAGCACCGCACTGCACTTTTTGACCCCCCCTCCTCATCACCATTTTTTCTTTACATCAGGCTTTTGCAAAATAGGCACATTATTTTGTGGGTGAGGCAGGCTATTTATGCATTACTTAAATGATGGTAACTGTGATTTTCGAAGTTAAGAAGAGAGATGAGTATTTATGTGCAATTAAATTCTGGGGCAAGAAGAATATATAAATAGCTAAGGTATTTTGTTGATAGGTTCTTGCATATATATTCTGGGGTAAGGAGAATATATAAATAGCTAGGGTATTTTGTTGATAGGTTCTTGCATATATATTCTGGGGTAAGGAGAATATATAAATAGCTAAGGTATTTTGTTGATAGGTTCTTGCATATATATTCTGGGGTAAGGAGAATATATAAATAGCTAAGGTATTCTGTTGATAGGTTCTTGCATATATATTCTGGGGCAAAAAAAATATAAAAATAGACACAGAATTTTTTTTTAAGAGTTCATATAACCAATGTATGAATTGAACAAAAATCAGAAAATCTTTCTATAATTTGGGATTGTAGGTTTTTTTGATAATTTTATTTTAATTTTTTTTGGGTGTGGGGAGGTAGATGTTTCAGTCTGTTGGTCAGTTTTGCAGAAAGTTGTTTTTTTTTTTTTTTTTTTTTTTTTTTTAATATCTAGGAATGCTAAAATTATGCCAATCTTGCTTGATGGCTTCCCAAAATTGTTACATTTCTTAAACTTGCTTCTGACCATTTTATATTGAAGTTGGGAACATAGATTCTGTATGGGATTGAAATCTGGACTCTGGCTTTGCATTATCATCATGAAAAATAAGATTCTAGTGATTCCTTCAAAACAACAAATTTTGGATGTTTGGAAGCAGTCATTTCTGTCAAATTTTCTGGTAATCTTAACATTTAGATATTGAACCGCATTCCAAATCTGACTGATGTTGTTTTTGTTTAATTTGTACGACAATTCTTTGGAAAGGCATGAAACCATGTCTTCCAGGAATTCTGGTCAGGTATTATTCTCTTCTGCTAGTACCATGTAAGCCAGTACAATCTGTCATTCTGCTGGAGAGAATGGTGCTGCCAAATAAGTTCTATTGAAAAATGTCATATGGACCAATCTGTGTACACCAATGATCTACTTAGGTTTAGGTTAATTTGATTTTTGACTGAAATTTAAGCAAGAAAGCAGGAGAAAAATACCCATTATTTTTGTTTTTAATAATTTTTTCCCAAGCAAGGCAGAAATGCCACTAGTACGCAGGGGGTTACAGGGAGTGAAAGTGAAAGAAGACTGAGAATAGGGAGGATTGAGGAAAGGACAAAAGATGAAAGAGAATGCTACTAGTATGCAGGGGGTTACATTTAAATCTTTGAAAATTGTAGTTATCAGGGAAGCAAGTAAATAGAAGGTATTTCCACAGGTGGGAAGTGTGAGAAAAGAAACTGTTAGAGTAGAAGTGGCCGTTACATTTAGCTGTTTCAACAGTAAACAGGTGCGATCTAGATGCCAATTTAGTAGCACATTTAAATTCATGTCGTCAGGACACCAGGTATAAAAAGTTTGTCGGAGCAGTTGCCATGAAAATATTTGTAGAAAAGACAGGGAAGCTACATCATGTCTATGAGAAAGTGACTGAAGTTGAGATGCCAGGTCAGGATCAATTATATTACAGATCCTTCTTGTCAAGAACCTTGAGATGATAGCAGGAGCACCAGACCAGATATGGCAGCACTATTCAATGCACAGATTAATGGTAGATTTGTAAATGTGCAAAAATTATTAGTTAGCACCTATTAGCTTTGGCATAAGTACAATTTTTTTTTTTTCACAAAATAATGCTTTATGATTATAGAACATTTACAAATTACAACAAAAAAAACCCTAATCCTCAGAAATCATATTTCCTGCAAACCAACATTTCTGGGAATGATTTCTTCTATTATTTCTTATTTGTTTTTCTTATCTAGCAATTTCATGAAACAATTTTCTGGTAATTTATTCTTGCTTTGTTTTCAATAAGGACAAATAAATTATTTTTATTTATTTTTTTTTTTTTACTTCAGTCGCTGAAGAATCTCTGGGCAATGGAGAAGAGATACAAATGGTTGTCAAATGCATTCACTCAGTGGAAGTGTCCACAAACCGACTTGATACTTATCGGTAGGTTACATATTAGTCCTTTTGTAAAGCTTTCTAAAGTTTTTTTTTCTTTCTTACACAGAGAAACTTTTTAGTAATTACTGCAACTCATCAATTCAAAAACCTGAATGTACTTGTCACTTATTTGTGTATTACATAATTTCTGCAGGTAAAATAACTGAATACAGCCACTCCTCGACGGCCTGTCTGTATAGGCACTCCTCGACGGCCTGTCTGTATAGGCACTCCTCGACGGCCTGTCTGTATAGGCACTCCTCGACGGCCTGTCTGTATAGGCACTCCTCGACGGCCTGTCTGTATAGGCACTTCTCGACGACCTGTCTGTATAGGCATTCCTCGATAATTTATGACTGGCTATAAGATCTCATAAAATATGAAAAGAAAATACAGGCTATTGAGAATTTATAGAACGTTTGTAACTAATTTTTTTGGTATATTTTTATATTTTTTTGTTGATTGTTTTCTGTTTTCAAAATTAAATAAAATGAAAAATAAATCAAAATTACACTATTTACATTATTCAGACGATTGTCCTCAGCTTTGTCATCATATTTATTACAACGTTTCAGCCATTGTATGCTCCAGCCTTCTTCAGGTGGTTGGAATCTTAAACTGAACCCTTTATTTCGCTCACTGGGGTAGACTGTTCTAGTTCCACGTGCCATGTTTTAATGGACGTCAGTTATCTCCTGTTAATTCCCCTCTCCAAGTTATCCACTGCCTTAACTGGGTATTGAACTCACACTCTTTGGGTCCTGTCACTGGATCTAACCAACGCTTTTATCCACTGTGCCATGTGTCCTCGTTGTAATAAATATGGCGACAAAGATGAGGACAATAGTCTGAATAATGTAAATAGTGTACATAATACCTCATCTCAGAAATATAGACAAATACTGAAGGGCTGAAACGTTGTAATTAATATGGTGACAAAGATGAGGACAATAGTCTGAATAATGTAAATAGTGTACATAATACCTCTTCTCAGAAATATAGACAGATACTGAAATCAAAATTTCTTGTACTGTATTTACAGTATGCAGTCAGAAGTAAATTACTGAATTGAACTGATTTTTAAATTTGTTTATGTCAACTGTTCAGTCCATGACTGGTACTGTATAAAGAGTTAGAAATGTTACAAATGGTGTAAAAGTGACATTAAAGCTGTCTGAAGCCAACTGACACAACCCATGACACTTGTAGTGTGCTTGAAGCAGCAGCAGTCAGGTATAACTTTTCACTTAGCATCTATAGTTAGTTGGGACCTTGTTATTAATCAAGGAGTGGCGATATATCTGTTTATTTTTGTCTAGGACATTTTTTTAAAAATTGGTATGAGGCATGAGTAATTTTAGAAAATTAATTAAAAGAAATTACTTCTCTGGTTTTAGCAGTTATTCATTGGAATTCATTTTTTTTCTTTTTAATTTTCCTTATCTGTATTTACAAAGTGATAAAAATATGCTGTTTACTTGTGAGTGGTAGAGAATGAGGAATTTTGCAATGCAGCATGTCCTCTTGTTATCTAAACAGAATGACCACTAATGAAAAAGGAATTAACATTCTTTCTTTTTACATGCCATGTCCTTTCAGGATGTAGGCAATATCTATATAATATATATATATACACACACACACACACACACACACACACACAGGGTGTCCATAACTTTATTTTTATTTGTGACAAAAATAATTTGTAAAAAGGATTAGAAAGAAGGTTTTTAAGGTTTTATTGAAATTTTATTTAAGTTTCCACATTTACTCCATCATTAGCAATACAAAGGGTAATATGATTTTACTGTTCACGGAAAACATTTGCCAACTGATTTACAGTAATGCCTGAAATCACATTAGTTATTTTAGCTTTGACATCTTCTAATGAACTAGGTTTGGTTGCATACATAATTGTTTTCATATGTCCCCATAAAAAAAAATTTAATGGCGTCAAATCTGGCGAATGTGGAGGCCAATAAAATGGTCCACCCCTTGCGATCCATGTTAGCAAATTCCTAATTTAGAAAGTCTCTAACATGCAGAGCAAAGTGACAAGGAGCTCCATCTTGTTGAAACACTGTATTATAAGATTTTTTACAGATTATTTTTATTGCAGATACAAATAAAAGTTATAAATTTTAAAAGTGCACACGAACTTTATGGACACTCTGTGTGTGTGTGTGTGTGTGTGTGTGTGTATATATATATATATATATATATATATATATATATATATATATATATATATATAAAAATCTCGATATCTATAGTATAGACAACTAATATTTATCTATCCCTGAACCAAGTAACTCAAATGTAATGGAAAAGAATGACTTTGACATTAAATAATACAAGTGTTGCTGTAAAATCCTCAAACCCATATCCAGATACACATTATGTATGTGTTGATGCAGAATCTATTTCATTTGATAAATGAATTCATCCTAATTCAGCAGCAGCTGCAAATGTAACAAAGAACTTCTAATCAAAAGAGAAAGTTCAATACATGTAGATTCAAAACTAAATTTTATTTCTTTCAGTAATCATCATCATCTAATGATACTGAGATAACCTGAATCCTGGCAGATATTTTTGACTTGTTTTTTTTCCATTTCAGTTTAACAAATGGAAACAGTTCCTCCTATTGGCAGTCAGATGGTACTTGTCGGTCACACTGGATCAGGTAAGGATTTTTTTTTTATTTGGATCTTTTATATAACTCGTAAACTAATGACATTTTCATTTTAAGATATAATTTAGTTATTGCTCAGTGAATAGCCTGTGAACATATTTATTAAGATGTTCTTTGTCCACTGAAAAAAAAAAAAAAGAGACCTTTCTGAAATCCTTTCTTTGTCCACTGAAAAGAAGAGACCATGAGTTATTTGCCTAGGTTTATAGCCAGAGCAAACTTTGATGCAAAGAATACCTTTCTCGTATTTCATCACATAATGAACCTTACCCTGACCCATGGAATATTGGTGGGTAGGTTGATGGTTGAATTCTATTATCCTTCCTTTAAACTTGTTACCTTATCAAAGTTAACAAGTTTACTCTACCCTACTATTTTACTCATAGCTGAGAAGAGGAGAGATGGATTCATATATTTCCCATGGGCAATAGTGTGAAGTAAATGAAAACTGTCCCGGTCAGTGTTTGAACTTGCTTCACTGTTTCCATTTTCTGTATTAATAACTCTTATTTCATTCATACATGTTCACAAATAAACATCTCGCATGTTAATAAATAACAATTTTTTTTTTTTTTTTTATCAAAATTAGTAGAATGTTAGAATTATGTACTTTTGTGTGCCATATATAAGTGGCTGCATAATTACTACCTTCAGTTTTCCCCCACCCTCTGGCACAGCGCTGCTTATTTGATATAGTGTGCTTATTATCTTTCAAATAATTTTCCCCACCATACAATTATTTTGTTCCACCTTCATAAATTGCTTGTACAAAAATTCCTGGTGGAATGTTTATTTAAACCAGCCTGCTTATTTTAAAGGATGAAAAATTCCCACTGGAATTTCCATCATTTTAGATGACACTTGCATTTCATACCAATGAGTGCAAGTTTGAAAAATTAGTTTAAATTGTGATTTTTTTTTTTTTTTTTTTTTTTTATTTTATAATTGTATTACTATTTGAATGTATCTTTCTTTCAGATTACGGATAAAAAACAACGTGGTCATAAAACAGCTAATAATAAATGTTTCCTCTTTGGATCAAAGTTACATGCCTCAAATTGTGTCTGTATCAGTGGGGAAATCAGTGAGTACACTCAAGGAAATCAAAGAAGTCCGAATTCCAAAGTGAGTCCATTTCCTCTTCTTTAGAATTTGACAACATTTTTACCTCTTCACTAAAAGCTACAAATATTGAAATAAATGATATAGAGAAGGTAATAAAATTAAATATTTAAGAAATGATAGCATTTTGTAATGGCTGTCTTACCATTGACAATTAAAAAAAAAAAAAAGTGGAAGTGACAGAAGAAAATGGCGACATACCCCAAAGGTCAAAATGCTTTTGTGTCGTATGCTGCTTTTGCAGAAAAAAAGAAGAATGCCACATCACTGAATGATGTCTGCGAGTTCATGTAAATGAGTTTCTATTAAGCAGTCATGGTTAAAGGGTCACTGAGTGGAATGGATTGCATAGAAAAATATGCTAATCCATTTCCATGCACCCTGAATAGCAAACTGTAAAGGATCCAACACCATTGCTATAAAAACAGTTGATTTCCTGCCAAGGTGGATTTTGTGAGGAGGCTGCATGTATGTTCATGGAGATTTGAACTTTTATTATACACAAAACAACAACAAATGGAAATATGATGCAGTTAAGACAAGTAAAAGAGTTTTTATTTCCTGTGATTTACAAGGTTCGATTGTTGGCTGATTCTGGGATCTCATAGATCTAGAGTTTGCTTGGGATATTACACAGGGAAATGGTCGAGGAAGACATGTAGAAAAAATCAACATGCATATATAATTGAGTGAGATAGGTGTGTGGGAGAAATATCTCCTAGTTATCACATTGAAGTGATTGAAAGTCAGTCTCTGCATGCTGCTTTTGTTGATGGCCGAAGGCATTGCTGTTGATGGAAGCACCTTGGTGCCGATGCTGATAGCCTGATTAATCTTGCCTGCTATGGTGTTTGTTGTTAATGCCAGTCTGGTTGGATCTGCCTTCATGGCTCAGAAATAGCGTCCATAAAAACTGTGTGGGCTTTTTTTGATTGGTCAGAATAGATCTTTTATGAACTTCTAAGACAGTATTCCAGAAATGTGCTCATGGTGCCTGATGAAACTAAGGTTTGTTTTTGTCATATGAGCTGTGGATTTTGGAGTTCTGACAGGGTACAAAAATTTAAACAAATTTTATTCTAAATCCAAAAATGAAATAAACTTTTAAATACTGTAAGTCATTTGAAATCTACTGAATTTTTCAATTTTATGAAATTTTTCTCTAACTTTAAAAAAGCTAATTTAGTCTCGCACAAATGTGGGCAGGAATAATATATTGCACTAGTCTTCGAAGTGAATAAATTCTGCTGGCTGACTTGCCTTGAAACTCAGCATTAAAAACCTTGTTTTTCTTTTTACTTTTTCTATTAATCTAGTCTCGAGCACTGTACTCAGTGGGAAATAATACAATTCTTTCAATCACCATAGAAGATAATTTTAACACTAAAAAGACTTGAAAAGTTTAAATCTCAAATATCAATGTTTTTACTTAATCAGAAAACCTTTAAAAAAATTTAAAAATACAATTTAATGTTATTCTCACAAACAGAATACTCTTCCTTCTGTTAAGGATTTGTCCTACATCAAAATAACTGATATATATAAAAAGTGAACATTGAAGTCAACACTTAGAGGCAACAGGCTGTTTCATGCTAGATGCAATCATCAGGCCACGGTAGCCTGGCGATTGTGTCTACCATGAAACAGCCTGTTGTCTCTAAGTGTTGACTCCAATGTTCACTTTTTATATTTACACACGCTCTATCTCTGATATTGAGCACTTTATCCTATAAATATAGCACACCTTAAGAGTATATATATATATATATATATATATATATATATATAAAGTGAACGATTACGTCTAGCATGAAACAGCCTGTCACCTCTAAGTGTTGACTTCAATGTTCACTTTATATATATATATATATATATATATATATATATAGTCTTAAGGTGTGCTATATTTATGGGATAAAGTGCTCAATATCGGAGATAGAGCGTGTGTAAATATAAAAGTGAACATAAAAGTCAACATTTAGAGGCGACAGTCTGTTTCATGCTATATGCAATCGTCAGGCCATATATATATATATATACACACACACTAGCAGTGGTACCTGGTAGTTACTATTTTTTGAAGGTGGAAAATGGCTTTATTTAAATAATTATAAAAGCCATCAACAAGGCAATTGCTTATTTATAAAGATCATAAAAGACTACAATAAGAAAACTTATTTTTAAGAAATGGATTTTTAAAACTGAATATGTAAGTTAGTTATCTCCATTAAACAAGAATTGTTAAGTTGGGCAGGATATAAGACACATGCTGTTGGGTATGAATCTTAAGACTTTATTTGATGGGAGTTTTAATATTCATTGTTTCAAGATGACATGCACAGACTTGGTTTTATGTAGGTATTATATATAATCATGTAAAATGATTGTTTATTACAAACAAAATGTTATTAAAAACAAATCACATTAATTTTTTTAAAATCATTTCACCCCAAGCAAGGTAATAAAGCCACTAAGATGCAAAAGGTTACTAAGATGTTAGAGAATATGAAAAAAACTACTAATAAGGAAAAAGGACAATAAAAGAAGTGTAATCAAGAAGACAGAAGATAACGATTGACATTGAATTTAAATTTTTGAAAGAAACTGGAAGAGAGTTCCACAAGTAAGAAGTGCAATAGAAAAAACTGTCAGCATAGAACTTATTGGTTACATCTAATCATTTCAACTGTAAAATGATGAGATCCTGCCGCCTATCTAGTAATGCTTAAATTCCTCAAGTCTTGGTACCATTGAGGAACGTTTATCAGAACAGTTACCATGAAAATATTTATAAAAAAAGGTTCAGGGAACATATGTTACGATAACAAGAAAGGGACTGAAGCCAAGATGCCATGTCAGAACCAGTAATATTGCTGATTCTTCTTTGGATTTTAGCAAGATTCTTTAATGTATCTGGAGCACCAAAGCAGATGTGGTAGCAATATTCAAAGCAAAGATAAATGGTAGACTTATAAATATGTAAAATAAATTTTGGTGAGAAAAATTGTCTCGCACAATACAGTGAACCAACTTTCCTAGCCGCAGACTTAGCAATTGATTCAATATAATCTTTTCACTTGATGTTGGCTAAAAATGTTACTTTGTCTTCAATACTCGTCTCATTTTTGAAACAGTATAATTCTGGTTTTTTCTACTGTCTTCTGCCATCTTTCAGTTAATTTCATAATTATATCCTCCCTGAAATCTTCACCTTTTTCAGCAAAGAACTGCTCTACTTGCCTTTTACAATCTTTCAGGCAATTTAATTTTTTTTCTTCATTAATTTTGTAAAGATAAGATTAAATGGTGATCTGAAGTGCAATTTATTTAGAATTCCGCAGAAAAGAGAAAACTTCCATCGCAAACTGTAAAAGTGCCTGGTCACCAAATAAATATGTCATCTAGTGTAATCCTGATGGAAAAATATACTTTTCCTGTTAACAATTTCAGGAAATTAATTTATGCTTGACACTGATCAAAGGTAGAAAAACATTTTTGTTTACATTTTAATGTGAAAGAAAAACAAAATAGATACCATTTGTTCCTTGTCAATTTCAAATAAGTAATGTTATTATGCAAAGTAGAAAATATATTTGAGTTGAAAAATTTTTCAGTGAAATTGTTTTTTCAAGTCCTACAAATTTTTTTCTTGTCTAGACATTAATAACAGAAGAGAAATTAAAGCTGTTAAAAATGGTAATTGTAACAACAAAACTGTTAAAAATGGTAATTTTTACTGTTAAAAACAAATCCAAATAACAGGTAGAAATACATGATGGGGAAATTTTTATTTTTATTTTTTTTTTTTTTTTTTACATTAAAATTTCTCACTTGTTTCAGTAAATACATACCAAATTTGAGGGTTGTACATGAAATAGCTTGATTTTTTTATAATGATCAAATAAGCACTTTCTGATTATGTATAGTCTCAAAATAGATCAATATGTATACTTATTTGGAAGTCTAGTTACATGATCAAAGACAATTTTGGAATTGAGATTGCTGCAAAAAGTTTTGCTGTCAGTTTCATGTTTTTAGAATATCTAAATTGAAATGGAGAAGATGTCATGATGTTGATTTACATATAAAGTTTAAAGTTTCTAGCATGTACTCAGTTTTTCTTTGCTCTCCCAAACAACTTCTAAGATTTTATGACATGTTTATTTGATCAATAATCTATGGAAACATTTTAAATGTTTGATTTTTTTTTTTTTTTTTTTTTTTTTTTTCAGTCATGTGAATGGAGAGTACACACTTGTTGAAAATTTGAAATCTTATTTCCCTCGTAAGTTTCAATATCAAATGATTTCTTTCTTTTGTTTCTCTTTGTTTTGAATAAGGTTCACATTGACATTTTAAAAGTTCTCATTTGCATTTTTTTTTCTCTGCACCACAGCATTGTTTTTCATCTTTTTAAAACCAAAGAGTTGCAAACTAAGAATTTATATATCATTTTAAATATCTGGAAAGTGTTTTAACAGAAGATAGAAAGTGTGATACTAATATCTGAAGGTGCATTGAGATAGCAAAATATGCTTTCCAAAAGCTAAGCAAAATATTAAAAAACAGGAAAATTTTGCTAGAAACAATGAAAAGAGTACTGAACTGTTATGTAATATCAGTCATATGGCAGTGAATGCTGGAAAATCTCACAAATGATGAAGAAACTTGAAGCACCAGAAATGTGGTTTTACAGAAGGATGCTGTGAATACCATGGACTGAACATGTGGGTAATGATGAAGTTTTAGAGAAAATTGAAACAAAAATGGCACTTAACATCAGAAAGAAACAGTTGAAATTTCTAGTGCACATAATGAGGAAAGAGGGCTTAGGAAATTTGACACTCACAAGACTTATTGAAAGTAAAAGGGACAGAGGAAAACAATGCACAACCTACCTAACAAGCTTGTGTAAATGTGTGGCAGAACAGGGTTTAGGAGAGATAGCAAAAAGACAAACTTTACTAAGATCTACAAAGGAGAGGAAATTGTGGAGAGCCATGATTGCCAACATTGTGAATGGATATGGCACATAGAAAGAAGGAACTAGATGGAAGTAACTGTACGAAATTTTCTGGCAGAGAAGAAACAGTTCAATGTATAGCTGGCCACTCATATTCAAAGATACCCGTCTACTAGGGCGACTAGCCAATCCCTCTTGCAGACCACTGCTCAGGTGCATTTGTGTTTATTCAACACCCACAGAACCAGCCTGTGGTTTATACTGCAACAATGCTGAGCAGACTGTAGTTACAGTTTTTGGGAAAGTGCGGGTTATCTAGCATGATCAACAATTTGAACAAGGCCAGCATGCTCAAACCCTCGGCTATGATGACTTGTGACTTTGTGCTAGCATAACTATTGACGGCACACAAGGGTTCTGCCTACCCAATTTCACTCACAAGGATTGGGTCAACCCGTAGTATGGTTTTTAGGTACTTTTCAAAGGTGCTGCACAATGGGATCATCCCCTCCAGTCTGATAACATCAGGAAGTCTCCTTCCTGACAAATTGACCATGGTAAGATTTGAACCCAGGTCTCATGGTCAGAATGTAAACATTCTAACCACTCGGCCATGTGCCCATTGTTCAACAGTTCAATATTATTATGTAAAAAAATTTTAAACTTTGCTCTCATTTTGGTTGTCAAACTTATAACATTTCGGCTGGCCTTCTTCAGTTGCTAGCTTTTTAGTTAGCAACATCTTGAGAATTTTGAACTGAATCTTTTTAATCAAACTATGGGTGAGATTGTTCTCATTCTACTAGCCATACTACAGGAAATCTATTAGTTCATTTTTTTTAGTTACTGTTACCATATTTTTCAGCTTACAAGATACTGCGGCTTGGATGACACACCCTAATATTGGAAAGAAATTTCTAAGAAAACAAAAAGTAATTCTCATACAACACATTCACCATACGTCCCTCACATACTGGTGCCACGTATTGTTTACATTAATCACTCGTCCGATTTTGTTTGTATGGCAATGAAATACTAGTCAAGAGCAGAAAGGCTCCTGCCACTGCTAGTAAACAGAGCATGTTTATGATTGTGGCTCGGCTCCAGGAAGGTTTATAGTCTTGGAAATACTTTTAACAGCTAAGTACTGAGCTTAAATCATATAAAAGGTTGAATTAAGATAGCTAATATTATAGTGTAATGACTCAACATACAAATCCACATCCCTATCAGTCATGCCAATTAGGTGAGCGTCCAAGCTTACTTGAGACTGGGTGTTGCCTTACATTCATCTTGGAAGACACTCACATATTTTTTAGGAAAAAAAGTTAATCTTTAAGCTGAAAAATATGGTAATTATTTCTTGTGATGTTACTTGTCTATTCCATTTAACCAAATTTATGACTTGTCACACTACCTGAGCCAGGGGTTGAACTTATAACTGTCAGATAACTAGATTCACTTGATCAGCACATTTATTCTAGAGGTGCTGTGATCAGTATTATATTTAATGATGTAATCATTCATAAACCTGGGGTTTATGGCCATATCATATTAGTCCTGGGTATGATGATAAAGTACATCTGGCAGCAAGGCCCCTGATCAGGAGATTGGACGTTTTGGGGAGTGTGGAACCACCTCTTAATTGCTGATTTGGGGTGGTAGCACCTGTTAGGGTCCCAGCTATAGGCAAATAGTGAACCCCCAAACAAAAACAAAACACGATGAAAGTATAAAAATACATTTTTATACTAAAAATACTAGCAATACATTTTTATATAAAAAAATTACCAACGATACATATTTATAGTAAAATTACCAACAAAACATTTTTAAAGCAGAATTACCAACAATACATTTTATAGCAAGATGACCAACAATACATTTTATAGCAAGATGACCAACAATACATTTTATAGCAAGATGACCAACAATACATTTTATAGCAAGATGACCAACAATACATTTTATAGCAAGATGACCAACAATACATTTTGTCTGTAGTGTCCAAAATATTTAAATTTCGGCATTTAATAACCCATAGAGTTTGACCTGCTGCTAACCAACAACCCATATACTGAAACATTGATTCGCATACGATCACAGAAGTTAAGCAATGTTGAACCTGGTCAGTACCTAGAAGGGTTACCACTTGGAAATACTAGGTGTTGTAAGCTTGGATGTCTGTGTTGAGTAATGGGTAACGGCTTGGAATTGGAAATCTGAGAGTAGAGGTCCAATTCCAGTCAGGTTCGTTATATTCACTTATGCACAAATACTCTTTGGAAAGGCATGAATCCACCATTTTTCTAACCCACTCCCCACCAACTCTAGGTTAATTAGTAAGACTTATATTACTAAATCATTACCTCAAAAAATATATTCTTGAAATCTAAAAATATTTTCTGGCTGTAAATAGCCTGCAAAGGGTTGATAAGCATTAAAAAAAAAACAATCAATGATAAACATACAGATAACATGAGATGTTCAAAGTCTACTATGGAAAAAATTATTTAGTTAAAACTAGTGATTGATTCGTTATACATTTCATATATTGTACATTAAAAAAAATAAAAAAGAATTATCTCAGTTTTGATTCAAGTAGAACTGTTGTCAGATGTTCTGAAATTAAATATTGT
>CAHIKZ030001018.1:297500-427500 GCA_903632075.3 Acanthosepion pharaonis | reverse complement strand
TTAGCTGACGACAGGCAACATGAAAACCCACTTCAGACCGCAATTACTTTGGAGTTTTTGAAATTTAATTTGTCAGTGTGCTACCAGGGATATAAAAGAGGATACATTTATAAAGCAATTGTTAAGTTTGATGAAAATTGGTTGAAAGATCAGCACAAAATAAGAAACAAACCAGTAAAAAATCATCATTTTTTTTGTTATTTGCGCAGATTTTCAGTATATGGGTGAACTCAATTATCAAGTTAAATGACTGTTAAACAATCAACTTATTGTTGGCTACAATTGAGTAAGGTTTGTATTACATTGCTTGAAAATTGAGGGAGATTTTAGTTTAAAATTTGTGTTGAAATTGATTTTTTGTTTTTGTGGGGTTTTGCTAAATGCAGTGGCATAGAAATAAAAATGAGGTATCGTGGAGCTCATCATGATGTAAGTAACCTACATACCGAGTTTGAAGGAAATTGGAGAAAAAGAGTTGAATTTATTTATCGATTTTTTGATCGGCTTTATCAATTATTGATTTTTTTAAAAATTATTGTTTTTTTACTCTAAGAACCTATCTTTTACATTGTACAATGTATATGCTAAATTTAGTCAAAATCGGTTGGATGGATCTTGAGTGAAAATGTATCACACACAGACATACAGACATCCTCTGTTTTTATATATATATATATATATATATATATATATATATATATATATATACAGAGAGAGAGATAAAAAAAAAACACTATCTTGTCAAAGCTAGTACTGATAGTGTTGTGAAGTAGAGGTTAGCACTAATCAGTCACTAGACTCTTACTACTGGTGGTTATTCTCAGTGACCACTTATAAGAATGTTCACTTCTGCCTATGCAAATTATGCATACTAATTTGCTAGTATCACTACAGATAGTATTCATAAACTAGAGAGCAAATTTGATCCCGTTTGCATCACTATAATATTATGCATTGGATGGTTTCCTTTATTCAATAAATTAAAGGATATTTGTGGAACTTTGAGATTTAAACAGATCATTCAGTTCACACAAGAAATTTAGATCAATAAAGGAGTGAAATAGTATCATAGTTTACACTAACTAGGTCAGGGTTAAAAAAAAAAAAGCCAAAATACTGTTTTTTTATTTTTTTTTCATTTTTTTTTTCTTTTTTTCTTTTTTTTTTTTTTTTTTTTTTTTTTTTTTTTTTTCTTTAAAGCAGGCAAACCCCTTCCACTGGGTGAAATACAATAATTTCTCATTCCCACCCAATTAGCCTTTTGTCAGACTAGTGAATATCGATACAAATATTTAGTTAGTTATGGCAGTTGATGAGTTTTATTTTTAAACTAAGTTATTCTCTTAGTTTTTTATCAGGAAAGTTTGCATTGAAGTGAAAATTCTCTTTCTCTAAACTCCATTTTTTTTTTTTTGTAATGCTTTTTTGCTTTCATTTATTTTGTTAATGTATCTTAGAGCAGAGGTTGGCAACCTTTTACTGACTATGTGCTGACTTAGTTTTAAAATCATTCAGTGTACCAACAGCATATATATTTTTATACCAGTCAAGGTCAATATACTTGTTCGACAATATATTTTATATAGTTATATATACAATATGTAAGCCACGTTAATAGAAATAAACTGTTTTTAAAAGTTTTTTTTTTTTTTTTAAAGTTTTTATTATTAATGGGAGTCCACTGAGTGAGTAGTTTTGAAACAGCTAAATATCTTTGCATTGTAATAGTTATTGGTTCAGACTTTGTGACCTCATTTGCAGCTGCATGCCATTGGAAATTACTTGATGTTCCATATGTGGCATGCATGCCATTGGAAATTACTTGATGTTCCATATGTGGCATGCATGCCATAGGTTGCCGACCACAGGCTTTGTAAAATTTAATGATTCCTTCATCTGTGTACATAGTGGCCACAAAACTTTTTACTGTTTTACTTCTAAAAATTATATTATCCTTGTTAATTTATTAAATTTCAGGACATTTTTTTTTCCTGGTTTTTCTACAGTTAATCCAAGTTTAAGTGTCATTAAGCTTTTAAAATATGAAAATTGTTTGGCATTGATCAGAAAGGGGGTTGAAAATCAAGATCCATAACATTGAAAGAACTGATGAAAATTGAATATGACCTATTGGTTAAGAGTGTTTTTAATACTCATTTGCTTCTCTGAAGGTTGTAAGTAACCTGGAACATGTAATGCCGAAATATACACTGGTTCAATGAAGAAACAGATTTGAAATCATAAGGAAGAATTGATGATTGCAAGTTTCCTGAACAAGGATGATTGATGTGACAGGAATGTAAATAATTTCTTTTTGTGGATTGAAGAAAGAGATATATATGTGATAAATAATAGTAGGACTTGTATCGAGAAAAATCATTGTTATCTCCAAAAATTGTTAATGCAATAGTCACTTGCGAAAAAAGAATTATTCTTACAATCCAGAAAAAATGTTTTGGTTATAAATAACCAACAAAGGGTTGATAAGTCAAAAAAATATCAATCAATCAAATCATTTTTTTGTTTCAAAAGATGCTGATCTACTATCGTGTAGTATGAAAATAAAATTAATTTCTTATATAGACATTCTGTTTGAATATTTTTTTGAAATATGACGATTGTTTTTATTTACAGAAATGCATTAGAGAATATGCAGCCATTGTGTTTATCTCAAGTCAGCAATGAACGGCCACAATTTCTCAGCCGACATGTCCTGAAAGAGATTGACAAATTCTTATCAGATGTCCTTTTGTAAGTAACAAAAACATATTTCATGTTGAGTTTTGCAGAGTGTATTAATTCCAGTATTCCACTTGACCAAATTGAGATGGCTTCCAATTTTAACCAATCAGCCATGAGAGATAAATCTGGTTGATGTTGTGAATAATAATAAATGCTCCCTGGCCCAGATGTGAGCCGGGAGCATTTATTATCACAGAAGCAAATATGGCTTCTGTAAATAAATAATGACTTATTGGATAACAGAAGGGAATACAGTTGCTCCTCACTTAATGACCAGGAACCATTCTGGTAACCTGGTCGCTAAGTGAGAACTTGTACCCAATCACTACTTCAGGCATGTTATACATTTAATGGGTTTGTGTTAATTGTCTTCTGGTAGATTTAGTGTAACTTTTGCACCATTTTTGACATTTTTATTTTATTTCTGAATGTTTATATAGTACGGTAGTGTACTGAACAGTAAATGGCTACTCGTATTTGAGAATACCTGTCATACTAGAGCAGCTAGCCAATCCCTGTTGCAGAGGCTTGCTCAGGTGCATTTGTGTTTGTTTAACACCGACAGAGCCCACCTGTGGCTTATACTGCAACTATGTTGAGCAGACCTTAGTTACATTTTCTGGGAAAGAGAATTTTATCTAGAGTGATCAACAATTTGAAAAAGGCCAGCACGCTCAAACCCTGCTGTTGATTGCCCCCAAGGCTTCTGTCTACCCAATTTCACTCACAAGGCTTGGGTAAAGCCTGGGTTATGGTTTTCAGGCACTTTCCAAATGTGCCGCACGCTGGTATCTCCCCCTCCAATCCGATAGCATCAGGAAGTCTCCTTCCTGATAAAGGGGAGATTTGAACCCGGGTCTCATGGTCAGAATGCGAACGTTCTAACTTCTCAGCCACATGCCTGTAACTGAACAGTAAATGCAGTAAACAAAATAAAAACAAATCAGCTATTTTGTACTTCAGTTTAACTATTGTAAATACAGTACAAGTTTTATTTATTTTTTACTTCAATATTCATTTCAATTATTTTGATTGATTTTTGATGAAAGAGAAAACAGCCAGTAAAAAAATATAAAAATATATGAAAAAAATTACTAAATTTTTTTTCATTTTTATGAAATTTTATAGCTGAGCATAAGTTCATTGGTCATTAAATAAGTGAAGAGTGGCTGTATTATTATTTTTTATTTTTTTTTTTTTAGTTATCACTCAAAAAACTATTTCAGCACCTTAGGAAAAAGTCTGAAATAAAGTTAGATCTTAAATGTTTGATTTTGTTGACGATAATGCACACCAGTGCTAAGTTAAAATGGATAATGAAAGTTGGTGTGCAAGCTGTGTGACAAGTACAACTGACTATATTCACCTGCTTGGTTCATCGGGTGGATCGGTCAACAACTACCAGCAGCTGAATGAGTCAGAGAAGAAAGACTATAACAATGAAGCTTTATACACAGGATTTACGGTCAATTCATTTGTAGCTTATAAACAATTTATATCAAGCCATGGATCATTGTATTTTATCATTGCTAACAATGGTGATCTGTTCTAGACAAATTTATTATTTGTTACAGTTGAATGTGTTTTTTCTTTCAATGAAAATTTGATGTTACTTTCCAAGCCATGAGTCATTTTAATATAATATATAAAACTCTGAATGTCTGTTTGTGTGTACAAATATTACATAAAACTGTGGTTTCAAATATCATGGGATTTATCTGTATGTCTACTAAAATGGAATGTGGCACATTAAAATGGTAGCAATTTGTATACATAGAACCAGAGGCCCCAAATTTACATCCATGAATAATAAATCTTGTTGAACATTCAGTAATTGTATAACTCTTGGGGTGTCCTGGGTAAGATGATAAACTACATCCAGTAGCAAGGCCTCTTAATTGCTTGTGTTCCCAGGTCCACCCTGACCTGGAGTGATAGCACTTGCCAGGGTTCCAGCTATGGGTAAATAGTTAACTCCAAAACTGGGGTTAAAACACTATGAAAGTGTAAAAATAGGTTTTAATGCCAGCAATAAATTTTTTGAAGGAAAAATATTACCAACAATACATTTTTGAAGAAAAAAAAATTACCAGTAATACATTTTTGGAAAATATATTACCAGAAATAAAAATCTTGTCGACATTAAATAACCCATTGAGGGGTTGATATGTCATAAACTAAACCATGACTCTTGGGCCTTGTATTCAGGGGAAAATTTTAGCAAAAATGAAATAAAATAAATTCGTAAGTTTGTAATAATGAATGAGTAAGAAAATTTAAAAACTGTGGCTTAAAATTGGTTATTAATGGAAGGCTGGCTATATGTAGGCCAAGTCTTTTTCTTTTGTTCCATACATTGTTTCTTTGAGAGATTTACTGTAGTGAACGAGATAATCAAGTACCCCGGAAAAAAGTTTGTGTTTTGTGTGCGATCTGCCGAAGAAGGATTACCAAAAAGTAGTCGGCAAAACTCTTATAGCGACTTACCTCGTCAACCTAAGCAACAGCGCGTCGCGTGTATTCTGTGACGAAAAAAGAAACAAGTCCGTCGCAGGAGTCGCTATAAGAGTATATTGATATGCAAATTACGGAGCATCCTATCCCAGCTGTCGACGAATGGAAAGCAGTTGGTGTTTTCGACTCGGGGAAGGAAAATTCGGGCATTTTTGGCTACGGCGTTCGTGAGTTATTTTCCTGACGCGTTACAAGTGATTTTCTTTCTTTGTGTTGTGAAAGCCATAAATTTGCTTTGAGAACGCTTACTCTTCATTTACATGTAGAATAAATTGGTTTTAGGGAAATTGTTGTCATTAAAGTTTGATAGCTTTATGAGTTATTTAGTTCATAAACAGCAAGTTATGATTTTATAATTTATTATATTTAGGTAGATTTTCAAAATATTCTATCAAAAATGTCAACACTTTTTACCTCTCTTTACTCTCTAGGTTTCTCAAGTCCAGTAGGTGTTATTGATCTTTCCAGTATTGATGGGGTTTTTCTTCCTAACCTTTTATTTGAAATAATGTTGGATGTCAACATCTTGATTGTCATTATTTACTCTTTGAATTACATGTGATATCCATTTTAGTTGTTACTGCTGTTGAAAGTTTTCAAGTGATGTGGTTTCTGGTATTTGTAAAATTCTTTGTGATTTTGTAGTAATGCCAATCCACAAAGTTCGAAGAAGTGTTCTCTTTTCTAAAGCCCACAATCTTCATTTGCTCAAAGACATTTTTAATCTTTGCAGTTGTATATATCAGACAGTCTAGATATTTCTGATGGGTTTGGCACGATGTATGACATCCCGATGAAAATCTTGATTTGATGAACAAGACTCATGTTTTCCGGTTAATATTTTGGTTTTGTAGCAATTTGTGGTATTGGGAGAAACTATCTCTACCGCAGCCCCTTTCCTACATTCAATTTCCTTATCTTCTCTACTAAATTTATAACTGATTGACTGATGTACTGAGATATTTTAAGTGTGTTTAATATTCACTAAATGGACATATTTTGTTATATTTTAGTGATGCTGAGGGAAAGATTGTGAAAGATGATTTGGATATTCTTCTCAGTTTTAATTTGGCAAGAGGAAGTATGAAAGGATTGGTAAAAACTATAAAGATGTTTCAAGGTAAGTCATTTCTCTTTTTCTATTTTGCTGCTATCTTAATACTGAACCTGAATTGTGCCTGTGATGCAATTCCATGCAACCCTTGACTAAGACTGACTTGAAATTATATTCTTTGTCTTACTCACAAATGGAGAATGGAACATCAGAATTTTAGATGAAATGTTTCCAGCATTGAGGTTCTGCATAGAAACAGGAAATACTAACCATATATATTCATATATTAACTGTATAGTAACTAATATGTGTACACACACATATATATATATAAGATATATAAGATAAGACAACGAGAGTGTTGAAACAAAATGGCTATTTTTGTAGTGATTTTATAACATATTTATGTTATAAATTTTTTAAATAAATATATATATATATATATTTCGATTATAGGTGCAGTTCAATTTATAATTACATGAATCATTCATACAAAAAACAAATATAGAGGTTAATGATTTAAATGGCGAAAATACATCTTTGCAAACAATTTCAATAACCCCGAACCTGTATATGAATGATATGATCCCTGTTTAAAATTTCCAGATGCATAATGTCTTTTTTTGTTTTTACAAGCTTTCGTCTGTTCCTACAGACATCCTCAAGTATGGAAATAGATTTGTTCTTGTTTTTTACTTCTCGGTAATAAGAGGATAACAATGTACTGCACCTATAATCGAAATTAAAATAACTGATCCAATGTGCAACTTTCGGTTAATGAGTGTGACATTCCTGTAATTACTGAACAATATAGTACATGCCACATTGACAGAAAACCTCTTATTGACGGTTTGACCATGAAAAGTGCTTGCTTCATCATGTGCATGGCCTTCAAAACAGTTATCTGCTTGGCCACCTCGGACAGCGGCACTGGCGGTGTAGCATTGATCGCTGGATTTGCATTGAATAAGTTCCCATTTACGATAACGCTTTGAATGAACGAATGATGCCTTGATCCAAAGGTTGAATGAGACTGGTGGTGTTTGGTGGCATGAATGACAATTTGATGTTTGACAGATTTGTACCGCAGTAAGATATGACAAGTTGCATTGTCCAAAAACAGAATAATCTTTCGATTTTGAGCAATCATTTTTCGATCAAGCGTTTTCATAACGTCAGTAAACAGCTGACTAGTCATCCAGGCTTTACGATTAGCGAAGTAAGAAAATGGCAGAGTTTTGACATTTTTAAAGCAGCGTGGTTTTGCTGACTTACCAACTACAGCTTGCTTTTCACTGCCGTCCATGTTTGTAAACTGAAGCATCGTGAGTCTGTCTTTGGGAACTTTTGTCCCATTTAACTGTTCGTCGCTGGCAAATCGCAAAGATCCAGACGGCATGGCGTTGTAGAAAATTCCCGTTTCATCACAGTTCCAAACATCTTTTGGATCATATTCATGAAAAACCGTGATCTGCTGACGTTGATTCGCTGTGAAATTTTTTGAATGAAATGTTATTGGCCTGCTTCCAGCGCATGAGCCAGCCATTGCTCGGTTCAAAATCAACTTCAATATTTACGGCCAGTTGTGATGCTTTCTGCCTGATGACATGATTGGTGACGGTAGCTCCATGAGCACATGCTTGCTTAAACCATTGTGTAAGTGCTTCGTTAACGTCCTTGTGCACGGATTGGCGCTTTTGTTTGCGATTAGTGTTTCCGTTCATTTGCATGCAAGATCTGAGATCGTCTTCTTTCTTGAGAATTTTTGCTGCTGTTGAATAACCCGATTCCGTACTTTTTGGCTGCAGTGGCCAGTTTGAGTTTCTTCACTTTGACATAACAAATTATGAGCTCCATCTGTTCAGAAATGCTCAGTTTTTTATTGAGACGCCACTCGCTGACATCACTAATCGCGATGATCGGGTCAATGGTTTTCAATGGCAAAATTAACAAACAGACAAACTTCTGACTCAACAGAACAGTGGGTAAAGTGAAAGTGCTGTCCAGTAAATGCAATGACAAGCAAAAATTCGACAAAAAAGCGGGTGGCGCCACCTTAGACACACAAAAGCAAAATCATAAGGTAGAGGGTGTCTCCTACAGACAGATTGGACACACGTGTCTCTAGACTAGTCAAGATTAAGTCATTGAACTTCACTCTCTCTCTAACTGACCTCTGTTTGACATCACACTGTCACTCAAAACGAACTCTCTTATATTGGGGAGGACGGGACCAGAGAAAATCTCTCTTATATCCGGGTTACACTAATATATATATATATATATATATATATATATATATATATAAAATATATATATATATATATATATATATATATATATATATATATATATATAATGATGGACTCTCCTGTCGATTTCGTCTTATGAGGTTCCGACAACCTTTTAATGACCCTCATGTTTGAATCTAGAGTGACATTTCAGACCTGCTAATGACTTGCAAAGAAAACCACAGATTGGGCAAGCATGTGAGCAAAGAGGGTGCACTTCTCTGGCACCTTCACGGAGCTTGACAACGCTTGCCGCCGAAAAATTCCTGATTCCAGTGTAAGTTACACTTTTCCAAGCTTTGCGATCCAAGGCAGTATTCTCCAAATCAGTGTGTTCAATATTTGCAGCTGCAAGGATACTTTTCAGCTTATCTTTAAACATTCCATTGACCACCTTCAAGCTGGCTGTACATGAGAATCTTTGGAATTCTACCATCTTGCATCCGCACAACATGATTGGCCCATCGTAACTGTACCCTCATGAGGAAGCTCTCAATTCCGTCAATGTTACACGTCGTTAGAAGGTCGGCATTGGATTTTTTGTCCTGCAGAGTTAGTCCACAGATTGCTCGGAGACATCCTTTGTGAAAGACATCTAATTGCTGAATCTGCTTACGATACAGGGTCCAGGCCTCTGATCCATACAAAAGAGTAGTGAGGACAACTGCTTTGTACACATGGATTTTTGTTGCAAGACGAATACCCCTATCATTCCAAAGACAGTGACGTAGTTTTCTAAACACGTTAGCCGCTTTTGCAATTCTATTCACAATTTCGTCATCCAGAGTTCCACTTGCATTCACTTTACTGCCTAGGTAGTTAAAATTTTTCACATACTTGAGGTCATTTTCGTCAACACGAATCGGTATATCAGGGAACCTGTGAGCAGGAGGGTTTTGTTTCACGCCTCGCACTTGCTTGGGTGTAGGTGCAGGCTGGTGAACAACTTCTGTTTTTGAGATGCTGATGGTAAGACCGAATGCTTTGCCAGCAGCAGAGAGTTTGTCCATCAGGCGTTGAGCTTCTTCAAAAGAAGTTGCAACTAGCGCAGCATCATCTGCAAACAGAAGATCACGGATTATGCTGATCCTTGTCAGAGATTTGGCTTTGAATCTCTGGTGATTGAAAAGGCCCCCACTTGTTCTAAACTGAAGTTTAATGTCGTCTTCCACTCCTGCAAATGTATGTTTCCCCATGACAGAAAAGTAGAGGGCAAAAAGAACAGGGGCCATAACACAAGCTTGCTTTATGCCATTCGTCACAGAAAAGTAATCTGATGTTTCACCATTTGACACCAGCTCAGCCTTCATCCCATCATGGAAAGAGATAATGACCTTTAACATATTTTCTGGTATTCCCAATTTCCTCAAAACCTTCCACAGGGCAGCACGGTTCACTGTGTCAAACGCCTTCGTGAGGTCAACGAACACCATATACAACTCTTTATTCTTCTCACGAACTTTCTCAGCAACCCGTCGTAAGGAGAAAATCATATCAATGGTGCCGTGACCTGCATGAAAGCCACACTGTGATTCAGGGTAGATGTCATCAATTACATGAGTTATTATTCGGCTCAAAATTATATATATATAATCAGTGGTGACCCTGGGGTTCAGGCTTGTCTGACTTAGACTGAGTGAGTCAACATTCAAGTATGTCTATTTCAAAGTCACAAAAATCTTTCGTAGTGCATCATTTTCATTTTTGACTTCAGCTGAATCCAGAATTAATTAATTAAAAATAATTAAATAAAATAATTAAAATATTGACTGAAATACATTTTGTTCATATTGTTCATAATAGAGAAGAAAGAAAGAAAACAAAGAAAGTAAGTAAAAACGGAATGAAATAAAATTAATGTCACTAGTCAGGCTGAGTAGGTCTGAGCCTGATAGAAGCTGGAGATGTACTTAATAGGCAATGTATTTCTTGCTTTAATTTTATAAATAATCTTCTAAAAATCTCTAATGAGTTGTATGCTCTGTTTTTCAAAAAACATATTTTTATTTCAACCTATTGTGTTCAAATGTTCATTTTAAATAATTAATTCTGTACACTATAAGGTTTTTAGTAGAGTGTAATCTTTTGAAAAAGGGCAAATTAAATTTAGCCCGACCTTAAATTCTGTGAAAATCAAAGTGAAGCCTTAACTCATTGACTGGTGGGTTGGGATGGGGAGCATGACTGTGGTAGTGTGGAGGAAATATGATATCAGTCAGCAGTACTGATCATAAACATACAATAACAATCACAGGCAGAGAGAACACACACACACACACATATATCTTACTTATTATAAAACCCAGGTTGTGTGTGTGTATATATTATATATTGGATCGATTTCCTACATTTTTCAACTGATTCCAACAAAACTTCACAGGACTACGTAAAATTGCCTTGCGGTGGTTCTGACAGCACCCAAAAATTGGAAAGACACAATTGTTTTTTTTAAAAAATCAATTTGAAAACACGATTAAGAGGCATCACGAGAATGAAAGGGGACAACTCATATCGAGTTATACTTATTATAAAACCCAGGTTGTGTGTGTGTGTGTTACGTTTATATATGCGATCGGTTTCCTACATTTTTCAAACCAATTTCAACAAAACTTCACTTTTTTTTTTGGCAGGTAGTGTTTCTTATTTTCTTGCACACTTTTTTCTTTATTTTTACATTCAGAATGCTTTAAAAATTCCATTTACAAGACAATTGTTTATAATAAAATTCTATTCAATCGGTAGACTCATAACGATTGAAAACAATGTTTTTGTTTGAGTTTAGGTTTGAACAATTCGTAAAAAAAAAAAACAAAAAAAAAATCAAACTAATTAAGACATGCGTGTCCGTCAACCTTAAACAATCTTTGTCAATTTTATTTTTCAGTCTTTATGATGGTCGATACTTGATCTATCTCTTACTGTTACATCCCTGGGCAACGCCGGGCTCTACTGCTAGTATATATATATATATATATATATATATATTCACTTGAAATACACATGTTATTTTTAAAAAAACATATCTGGCTTTGTCTTCACTCTTTTTTTTTCTAACAGGTCTGGAAAAATTTTTTGAAATGTTTTTTATAGAATTATTACAATTAATATTAAAATACCAAAAATGAATTTTTTTATTTTTTAATTTCATGCACAGAGATTTTTAAAAATACTTATATAAAAAATACTTTAGTTAGAGTAAAGGAATCCATTAATCAATTTAAGTTATACCAATATCATAATTTGTTGAAGATTGTAATGAGCTGGATAAACATTGATGACCTAGAGTTGCCTCTGAGATATATATATATATATATATAACGTGATCTGAGGAACACATTGAAAACTGAAACTGACAGTTACCATGCTGTGTTTATTCTTATATCCACACAATATATATATATATATATATATATATATATATATATATATAACCACTCTATCTCCCATGCTAAAACTCTCTGCTTTTAGATATACCAAATTTTGAACACACACACCCACACACACACACACACATACATATATATATATATATATATATATATATATATATATATATATAATGAATGAGCCACGTATACTTTCTTAATATGTATATATAGAAAAGTTTCAAATTAAAAATTATAATGTTTTATTTTATGAAAGTATTTATTTATTTATATATATATTTGATATTTCAAATTGTCCTCAATTTTTCATCAGAAATAACTGTTTGTTACAAATAAATTAAAATTACTGTTTGTTGGCAAGTAGCGTCCTTCGCGAGACGCGGACGTCACGTGATATGGAACGTCACTGTTCAGATATTCCTAACTTAAATCTGTCATAAATATTTTAAAAAATATTTTTTTACTATATCTAAAGAAATTGCTTAGCTATTGAAATATTTATAAAGATTTAAAACACCTAAGTCCCTATTCAACCCTAATTTATGTGTATTTAATTTTAAAATCCAATATGTTTTTTTTTTTTTCTGCGTGTGAATGTGGAAGTAAAATCGAATCTATTAATAAACATTTGCAGTTTTCTAATGTGTGTCCTGATTGATTGTAGTGTTTAGCTATGGGGGAATAAGGGTTGTTATATATATATATAATATATATATATATATATATATATATATATATATATATATATTTAATGTAACAGATAATGAAAAATGGTTGTTTTTTAATTATCAATCCTTGGTTTTGTATCAAAAGCTTTATATTAAATGGGACTTAAAATTTTTTATAAATTTCCATTGAACATAAAATTTTGTTTGCAAGAAAAGTTGATAAAAAAACATGGAACCATCACTCATTGTCTGTTACATTCAACAATATATGCCTAAATATATGTCATCCTATATATAATAGTCCTGGGTATGATGATAAACTACATCTAGCAGCGAGGCTGCTGATCAGGAGATTGGAGGTTTTGAGGAGTGTGGAAACACTCTTAATAGCTGTTGTTCCCAGGTTCACCCTGACCCAGGGTGGTAGCCCCTGTTAGGGTCCCAGCTATATGGCAAATAGGGAACCTCCAAACAAAACACTGAATGAAAAAAAATTCATTTTTATAGTAAAAATACCAGCAATACCTTTTTATATAAAAAAAAAATTACCAACAATACACACATAACAAATTGTAGCAACTTCACCCAAATCCATTTAAAATACGGCCAAACAACCAACATGAACTCTTTGAGCCACGGAGAATCGTTTGATTAGCAAGATTGATTTTACTGTTTTTAAACTTCAATCTTCCATGAATCTCTCGCGTACATTCATATCTCCATGGGTTGATCAGTTAAGGCATGTCAGGCTAAATGATGGTTCCGTATAGGATACATGTTCAATTCCTGTCAGAGAACAAATATTTTCTATGAAAATTTCTCAGACATTCAGGCTGGTAAATGTTATTAATACTGTTTATTATAAAAACAGATCATTTACTTAAATATTTGTATCTATAAAAAAGAATGTATAAACATAAAAATGTCTTAAAATAATTGTCGGTCTTTGTCCATTTCATAATGTGTGACATCACACATACATATATATATATATATATATATATATATATATATATATATATATATATATATATATATATATATATAATTTTTTTTTAACTAAAATCTTCCTTTCTGGTGTTTTGATTTATTTTATATTAACATTTTCAGTTGATAGATTCTTTTTAAAATTTTGTAATTTCAAAACAGAAAAAGTATCTTTGGAATCTTTTAAAAGATATTTTTTACTGTTAAAAAAATAATGCATAAAAAATATTCCATGACTTTTCTATTCTGTCACATCTAAGAATATTTTTAATACATTTTTAAATGTTCTTTTTATTTTAATTTTTTAACAGACTTCCCTGACCTCTCAATGCCTTGCTCTCAACTCATGATAAAGATGATCAAATCCAGAAATTTGGCTTGGGAGAAGCAAGGTTTGTAACTTTTAAAACATTCATAAGTTAAAAAAACTACATTACATTATCATTTTTCTACAGATCTATTTTTCATGAATCTAACTTATCTCTTCAGAATATCCTGCAGCGTCTCACTAACCTTTTACATAATGTTTTTTTACACTTATTTGAATATTATGTTACTTCCTTAGACATGACACATATTCAATCAAAATATCCTACTGAATCTTACTAACTTTTACACACTTTAGTGTTGAGAATGTTTGCCACACATATTTAAATATTATTTGTTACTTCAATACCTGTGACACATATCTATGTAATGAAATAGCTTAACACGACATACAATTAATTGTCTCTTTGCTTTTAATCATTTTTATCCTTTCTATTTTGATCTCTGATGAAGCTTTAATTAAGATCTGTTTCCTACTTGTTAATTTTCCTATCATTTTGTCGGATTGCTATCCATACTTGATCTATAGTTTTATATATATATATATATATATATATATATATATATATAAAAATTTCACTTAGCATAAATATCCTTAGGAAAGTCATGAATCCAATTTTCTTTGTGCTATATCCCATCCCCAGATACCTTGACAAAATATCATGACTGGCATGCCATGATGTCTGGTGAATAAAATTGTGTGTAATTGGAAATGTTCGTACCTGAAAAGTCTTGGAAAATTGACAGGACATTTTCTAGGGCTTGAAAAGTTATGAAAAAACAGCAATAGCCCAAAAGCTCCTTGAAAAGTCCTGGAATTTTCTAAATTGGTCTGCCCACACATCCTTTTTCTCAATTCATAAAAGTTAAAATGCAAAATCCCCAAAATCTAGCTTTTTTTTTTTTACAAGCTAAAATTGTCTTTTAAACAAAATGTTTTTTTTAGTTGTCAGTAATATTTGGCATTGGTGTTGTGTTTCCTTGATTAGAAAGAGTTCATGACCTCATAGTTATTTTATTTTATTTTATTTTCTCATCTAAGTGACGAGAAAGAAAGGGAGAAAGAATATGGTGTGTCTTCTAGTTTCTACACTCACTCAACATGAAAAGAGGAAAAGCAAAGATAAAAGGGCATCAGAGACAAGTAAACATTTATGTCAAAGATAAATTAATTCACACTCATTGAATTTGTAGTTGAAAGGAAAATAATAAATTATACAATAATAAAATACATCTCGAAAAATTTAAATTTGTTTTTTAAAATTTGAACAATTGAAGAAATTTTATTCACATGTCAATTTCAAAAGTAAAAACTCTTTTAGATCTCTTGTCAGTGGTGGGTGAGTTCATGTTGAAAAAAATAGATACTTTACACATCCCTTGTCACTGTGTATCTGTGTGTAAGCTATGTTTGTCTAAATTGTTGCCAAAAGTTTGAGAATCAAATTTGACTCCAAGAAAATGTGAATGGGAACGGTGATAGAAAATGTGGCTTAAGATAGGACAGAAAATACATCTTTGAAAAAATAAAAAGAATGTTATTTTTAAAGTTTGCAGTTTAATAATGACCTCTATCTCTACCTTTTGTAAGTGTGAAAAAGTGATGAAATATATTAAAACTTATTTGGCTTTATATTAAAAGTTCAATCTGGCAACCCTGTTCCTTTACTTTTGTATTTCTGTCATAGATGGCTAGAAAATGTACAAATATGTGAATGACTCCGAGATGTCATCAAATTTGTGAACATAATTAAAAAAAGAAACAAAAATATCCCCAGACCAAGTTCTTCTGTGGTGCTGTCAAATGTGAATGATGTTTTATTTCCAGTGAAACTGCAGATTTTTGTGTGTTTTGGAAGACATTGAACAGTTTCTAATAAAATATCAGTGGTAAACCATTGCTTCCTTTTTTTGCAAAGGACAAGTCCATAGAGATATCAAAAATGGAATAGGAGCTGAATGCTAAACTAGATGAACTGAAAAAATCTTATCATCTGCAACAAAATCCATTAGTAGAGGGTAGCTAAAATGTGTGATCTTTTTATGAACATTTCTATTTGTAGTTCTGTTCATTGAAGCCATTATACTTAACCTCACAGGAAATGTGCAGCAATCAAGAATTTTTGTGACATTCACAAACCACAAGTCATCTAGATAGTAAGAGTTAAAGTGTTTAATTTAAAATTTTCAAATGTAGTAGAACTCCAAACTGTGTAGAATGCTACACAAAATGTGTTGCATAACCAGAATAATACACAAAATGTGGAACATCACTTGGATTTCTTCATTGCTTTCAAATGATCCATGTAACATGAATTATTGGAATCAGCTGTAGCTTTTCTTTGAACATCTCATTTATCAAATTAAAAGGTAAATCACAATGTGTTTTGGAAACTGATGACCATTCACTTTGTGTGTGCGTGTGTGTGTTCACACACTCCATGCATGTCAGTTTCAATCCTGGAATTTTTTACACAGAATGTGGGAACCCTGAATTGAGGGGAAAAACCTTCTCCAAAATGACTTTATCTTGCTAGACAGAAGCTGTACAAAGCTGTCACCTTCATAGTTAACCTTGACAGATGTCTTAATTTAGGGAGATCTGTTGAGTTAAAATTTTGGATAATTTTCACATTATATCATATGAGGACTTTGACGTGGTGTAATGGTAAGCAAGCTTGTCTCAATAGATCAATTACAACTGAGTATTGAGTTCAAGCCTCATTGGGTACCCCATACTTTTGACCTTGTGCCACAACTAAGCTATGCTTAGTAAATCACCATAATATAGCTCATTAATAAAGGACATTCATTAACATTTCATTTTAACAGATATATTTTCCAAAATTGCACAAAAATATCTTGAAATACTAAAGAGTCAATTTATTCAATAAAATCACCATTGACTTCATCCACAATCTCCAGATGACTTTAGAATCTCTTGCAAGTCTTCTGGGCAGTCTCCTTGTTTAAGTTGGTGTATGCTGCCATAACTCTTGCCTTCTGTTCAACTTTGGTCTTACAACAAATTTTGTTGGTCTCCCATACAATTGCACTCCACACATAATAATCAATGGGATTGCAGTCTGGGGAGTTAGGTGGCCAGATGAAAGGGGTGATGTGGTTGCAGAAATTGTCTGACAGCCATGACTGGATTCTCTTGCATGTATGGCATGGTGCAGTGTCGTGTTGCCAGACATAGTCTTTACGCAACCACCTTCTTGACCCAGGGCAGCACTACCTCCTCAAGGCAATTAATGTAGGCCTCTGTGTGTTGAGGTTGAGGCACTCACCAACAAATTCAGGAATTCTTTTCTTATCAGAACATTATACCTTGATAATCACCATTAGACTCATCCAACTCTTTCGGAATCCTCTGCAATGTCTTCAGATTGACACACTTTTTGTATTGGAGTTTCCTGCACAAATGCCAAGCACTACAGCATGTTGTTTTCCAAATTTCTGACAGTGAATTGCATCATGGTGCTCTTTTTCTCACAGAAGGTACCTACCTGATGCTACTATATTGGGCAGATGATAAAATCAAGAACAAACAATGTGCATGGACAAAATTAAAAATATAAGATGGTGACAACTTACCCATCTCATTCTTTGTGTGTGTGTATATATATATATATATATATATATATATATATATACACACACGGTGGAGCAGTGGATAACGGCTTGGATTGAGGAATTGCAGAGCCGAGTTCGAATTCCAGTCGAATCCATTACATTCACTTACGTGCTAATACCCTTGGGAAAGGTATGTATCCTCTTCATCTCCCTCCAGCTATGGGTAAAATAGCAGGACAGACTGGGTTCTATAGCCTTGGATGGCAACTGGCCTAGGAGAAGGACAACTCTGAATTCAAAACCTGCGGAGGGTCGTTTGGGAACCTTGTGGCATGCATTCGGTGCACCAGGTTTCTGTATTCGTCCCTCCAAAAAGTGTGGCTGGTCCTGCACAAGGCCTTCACCACTATAATCAAATCTCATGTGCCGTGTCGGGATGTTGGTTTCCTGGGGACTTATCGCCTGACCCTCATACGTCGAACCCCTTGACGGGAGAGTCGATTATATATATATATATATATATATATATATATATATATATATATATATGACAATTGTGTATTTGGGCAGCAATTCCTCTTTTATACATGTTTCAATAAAGATTACTGACAAGGTACTGTGATTAAGCTTTTTATTTAATTTTTCTTTTGTTTTCTTATCTGGGCATAAAATGTGTAAAAATTATCCAAAAGTTCTGCATATCCGAGTGCTTTCAGCACTTCTTTTAGCCTTTTTCAAGGATGATTTTTTATTTTCCAAACATGGTCAGCACCTTGTGGCCATGTTTGTAGTTAATGTTATTGAGTGTTAGCTTTTCCTTTTTTATTATTAGAGCTTCCATTATTTTTAATCTTTTTATACATGTGGATGAAGCTATTATACTTGTATTTTCTACTAGTATGTATTAGATGGAGTTTAGTAGATTTTTGTGTGTTTAAATTATTTCTAATTGATCTATGTTCAGGTAGGTGTAACGTGAGTAGTCTAGATAGGCTTGTAGTAGTATGAGTTTGGTTTGGTTAGTTCCTTAAGTGGCATTTGAAGTTGTAAATAATATTGGTTCTTTCTTGTTTTTTTTTTTGCTGGTGTGTTTTTATTTTTGATGATAAAGTTAGCTGTTTTAAATTTTTTGTAATAAATAATTAATTTAATTTTTTTATTCAGGTCGACTGGGGTTGTGTATTTCTTTGAGATTTCTAAGAGAAAATTTGTCTTGCTTATAGTTAACATGTATTTGGCTTTTGTAGAAGATGTTAATGTTATTTCATTTATCAGTATGTTCAGCATTGCTATTAGAAAGAAATAGTTTGATCTGGTAGTCAATGATGTACTTAGGAAAAATATTGTTAACTAGTTTTACATTATTGAGTTCTTTAAGGTAAAGGGAATGAGAAGATGAATTCTTGTGTGCTTTCTTTATGAAATTTTTTATAACTACAGTGTAATGTCAATTTAACGAACTAATAGTGGGGAGGGTCATCTGTTAAAGCCGTTTGTTAATTTGAGGCATTTTGTTCATAGCCTAAAAATACCCTGTTTAGTACAAAATTATTGTAAATAAATTTAAATACAGTATATATGTATTGAGTTTTTAATTTACTATATCGTAACTTAAAATAAATTACACACACAGTTGGATGCTTGACAAAAAACAATACTGTATGCTGTACTAAAATCAGTATAAAATGTTTGAGAGACGATGCATGTGTGTATGCAAATGCTCAAGTAAACAACAGCGGTCGGTTATTCCTGAAACTACCAGTCTCTGGCTGTTGATTGCACCAGAAAAACAGCGGCCAATTCTTGAACTAACGGACTTTGGTCACTATGCATGGGCGTTTTGAGTTGCAGCCAGACACTATCATTTCTGAGGATTTTGTCCATTAACTCTGTAGTCCGTTGGTTCTGAGACCATTAATTTGTGATTTTACTGTACTATTTTATATCTAAGTGAGTATTCACTTTTAAAATTAAGGTGGTAAGAGATTCAGTTCGTGGGTTTTTGTATAATGAAGAGGTGAAATATATATATATATATATATATATATATATAAACAAAAATCCGAATATGCGATTATGCTGTTAAGACTAATCAAAACAGAATAACTGAAAAAAAAAAAAAATTCAGTTATTCTGTTTTGATTAGTGTTACTCTTATGTCCATTGTCTTTTCATGTTGACTTGAATATTGTCTAATGTTAATTATGTTTTAATAACTATGTCCTGAAGAAGGTCTACTAGACCGAAACGTCTGATGTCGACATTAAATTAACATTAAAACAGCATAATTGCATATTCGGATTTTTGTTTTTCCATATATTTTCTTTCATACTATTGGATCTATATTCATATATTTGCTTATATATATATATATATATATATATATATATATATATATATATATAAAAGAGAGAAAGACCCTTTTCACAGAGTGCACAGTCCTTACTCAGATTTTAGGTAAGATTGCCCAAAAGTGACATTTTTTATCTGAGGCATATGTACCCATCCATTTGTAAATACTAATGTGATTTTTTTTTGTTTTTTGTGGGTAATTGGTGCATAGAACAAAGAAAATACTTTGTCACAAGTTGGACAAATTGTTTACAATATTTCTCCAGTGATAACTGAATTTTTTTAAAATGACTTTTCTTAGTTGCTCCATGATCCAAAATATAATTTATTGAAATCTGAAGAAATTAATTTTCTTTAGCCATTAATGAAGCGTCATCCTTTCATCAATATTAAAATGATTTAATGTCTTTATTTTATAATTTCTGTTTTGCTTAATTCTTTAGGAAATTTGCTTAATTTTTTTTAGGAAATTTGCTTAATTCTTTAGGTAATATTATTACTGAGGTTGAACTGTTGAATTAAAAAGAACAATGAAGAAAAGTAATTTTTTTTTTCTCTGATGTCACATGATGTTCTTTTTTTGCAGCAAATAGTTTGGTCCTGCCTCTTTGTGGTTGTGATGGTGGTCAAATGGATGAAAAATCTGCCCCTAACAATGTCTTGGGCAATCATTGGAACCTTCAGGGTAAGTTGAATTCTTTCTAGAGAATGTCTTTGCAGACAAATTCTTACACTTCAGTTGATATAAAGTAGTGTGGAGTAAGAGTTTCTTATGACTTGGCTTATTTATTGAGGTGCAGTCAGGGTTGATTCTTAAATAATCTCACCATGTCATTTTGTTTTGCTTTGTTGATCCTTATGTTTCCAGATAATATTCTTTATCAACTTATCTTTTGTCTTATTTGATGTCTATGTATCATTCTCATGTCCAGTTATCATGACTAACCGTCAGTATAATGGTCACTTAGCTGGAAGTTATTGACACTCCAGTAGTTTTTGACGTATGAAGGTTCAACAAGATGTTCTGCTCTTGGTGCTCTACATCTTTATGAAACTCAGAATAGGGACAGATCAGTGAACATTTTATTGGTTATCTTTGATTTGATAAAGCACATTAATTTCAAAAACTCTTAGCCTTAAAAGCATTATCTTCCAGATATAGCTAGATCAATTGATTTTTTGAAGCACTATATATAAATTTACAGATAGCGTTATATTTGAATTTTAGTTTGATCCACAATTTCTCTGCCAGGGATAAATTATTGCTTTCATTACTAAGCAAAAGTCATCAGTAATGATTGTGAAATTCTAAATGAAGAGTTCAACCATTTAAGTGGTATCCATCAAAGAATCAATTATCTAGTAACATCTGGAATATGTAACAGAAGGACAAACCTTGGAGATAATATCACACAACAATAATGTTTAAAATAGGAAGGAAAAGTATGATTTGTATAAATTTAACACTTTTACTATTATGCGAATATAATATCTGCAAAACTGTTGTAGCATACCTACGGATGATAATGGATATGTCTCCATTCACAAAAATACAGTAGTAAATACTGTATGTTGGTCTGCAGTTGGAGATTCATTGTAGAATTCACTTGACTCACTTCTAGTAGTTGACTACTTCTATGCACTGCTGGTGAATCTTATGTGTTGTTCTTGTCCTAAGTATTATTGTTCATTACCAACCTTTGTGTGATTATTCTATTTGGTAACCTCTCCCTAGGCTACAACAGATATAATACTCTATCCCTTTATATTGAGCACTTACATTACAAAGATTTGCTTTAAAAAAGGAAAGAAATATCCTTTTTATTATCCTTTATTTTGATTTTTTTTTCTCAGATTCTCTTATTGTTATATAGAATTTATTTATTTTAATTGTTTCACTCCAAGCAACATGACAATGCCACTAGGATGCAGGGTATTACAAGGAGTGTAATAGAAGGAGAAGACTGAGAGTTAAGAGAAGGATAATAAAGGCACAACATTCAGGAAGACAGAAGATGCTAATTGACGTTTGGTTAGTTTAATTCAAATGTAATGACTGTAAAATCATGTCAGTTGCAATGTTGGCTATGCTCTTTACTAATCGGTAATGTTTAAAACATGCAAAAGATAAGATTACTTATGATCTCAGAAGAACAATCTGAATAGTTATGATTAAAAGAAACTAAAATTAAGATAGAAATAAATAGAAGTAAAAAAAAAACAAATTGATGTAATGAATATGCATACACCTGGGTTCCCCCTCACAGTAATATGATTGGCTGGTGTCAGCCATAAATACAGACTGATGTGGAGGTACGGGGACAATGCTTATTGGCCACGCCTATTGACTATGCCTATTGCCTACCACTACGACGAGGACCAGTCCATTACGGTTACCTGCTAGATTGTCCTACCCGGTTACAGTAGTCAACAACCACTTTGCTACTTTGAACAAATATGTCCCTTTCTGGGACATATCACAAACTTAGTAATGACTACCAATACTTTCATGTAAAAAATATATATATATATATATATATATATATATATATATTTATTTCGAGATCATAGTAATACTTGTCATTTACATTTCGATGTTCAAACCATTAAGACTTTTCTTTATTTCTAATGTTCACAGAAGCTAGAAGACCATATTCACAATCTTTCAGGTGATTGGAATTTTGAACCAAACTCTTTATTTCATTCTTTTGGAGTAGATTGTTCTACTTCCACGTGCCATGCCTCTTCCGAATGTCTTGGTTATTTCCCTTTAACTCAACTCTCCTAGTTTTTGGTTCACCACAGCTGTGGACTGGTATTGAATTCACATCTCTTTGGGTCTAGTCACAGCAGTGGTAGATTTATAAATATATAAGATAGATTAACCTGGTTAAGGCAGTGGAGAACTTTCAGAGGGAAATTTACAGGAGATAATTGATAACTGACATCCATTAAACATGACATGTGGAACTAGAACAATCTTCCCCATTGAGAGAAATAAAGGGTTCAGTTCAACATTCCAACCATCTGAAGAAGGCCGGAGCGTACAATGGCGACAAAGATGAGGACAATAGCTTGAATAATGTAAATAATGATCAGATTTAGTATTAAGACAGAAGTAAATAGTTGTGTCATCAGCATAGATGATGACATCCATACATAAACACACACACACACACACACACATAATTTATTTATTTTTACTTTTTATTTTAATCAATTCACTCCAAGAAAGGCGATAATGCCACTAAGATGAAAGTGGTTACTGGGAGTGACAGAGAATAAAAAGACTTTAGAAGGAACTGGAAACCCAATCCTAAACAGAGAACAAGGGATAAACTTTTACTCCTGTTCAAAAATCTAGAGAGGGGGTGTGAAGCAGATGATAGGTGAATTTATCTACTCCTATTGAGAAGAAAAAAAAAATAAAATAAATGATAAGTAAATAGAATTTCAGAGTTCAGGTGGAGACTTTAGTAGTATACAGTTGAGGTAGACATTTATATATATGTATAATTTTTGGAATTTTGTCTTCTATGAAATTATCTTTACCTGCACTGTTTTTTCGTACTTTCAGTATATTTCACAGAAGAAGGAAAGACCCAGGTGAACATGTTCTTTGAAGCACCTGACTATGTACGACTGACCAAATTAAGGATCAAAGTAAGTTTAGTTTTTCTGAGAGGAGCCATTGATTGGTTGAATCTGCAACCATGACTTCTTTCCTCTTTGAGGATTTTTTGTGAGTATGGAGTGGGTGGGGGATTCTATATTTAAGGGTGATTATTTTCTGTTAGAATTATTGAAAAAAAGAATTTACTTAGATCGACATTTTATTACTCTCACCTGTATCAAATGAGATTTTGCCATTTCTGGCTGAAGCACTTTTAAGCTAATGAGATTTACTTTTTGAAATTGTCAAACCCAACATTTCTGTGTATATATTAGGTTTGGCCAAATGAAATGTCAATACCTGATTTGATAGGATTAACCGATTTAAGTGCTATATTTGACAGATATTCTCTCCTATTTAAACAGAGTATATTCAGGAAAAAAGGTTTTAGTATACTGTTGAATATAACATGTACTGGGAACAATCAACCAGAGAGAGAATAAATTCAGTGAACACACAAAAATAGGGGAGTATGTTGTTTTTTTTTTTTTTTTCTCCACTAGATTTATTCAGCTTATATACTGAAATGATCCTCAGAGAACTTGAAGACCTATCAGGATTTATTATCAGCAGATATAATTCTAAACATGGATGACACTTGTGTTGGAAAAATCAAGTAGACTGAATGAACTCTTAGACAAGGTAGTTGTAGAAAGCAAGAAGAAAGCATTATTAACTGTAAGAAGACAGAATACATAGTTGTCAGCAAAATTAGACGTGTGAGCTACATATTGGGGATGTCAAAATCAACCAGGTCAAGAAATTCATCTATCTGAACAATGTAGATGGAAAATGTGTATAAAAAATCTCAAGGTATATGGAAATAGTGAAAGATGTCTTTCAGAAACTTAGTAGAGTATTAAGATATAAGTGTTGAGTATAAGATTATTCTACAGGAAGCCTCACCTTTTATATACAAGATGTAGAGATATTTTTTGAGACATTTTTATTTTTTATTTAAAACAAAATGCATCTTATATGCTATCAAATACAGCAGGTGCATATTGTATCTATTTTACTGTTGTATTAGGTTGGATAATAGGAAGTGACAATTCCTAATTTTGCCATCTCAAGAGAGATTGGAGAAGGTAGAATTGTGTCTTTGTTCTTATAATTCTGATTATACTGTTGTTGAGATTAAGTTAGTCTTTTGGAGAAGGAACTGTACCAAAATGAAGATACAATGGTGTTTTTTTTTTTTTAGAAACTTTGCTTTGGAGATGAGAATATTAGTCTTTGAGGCAGACAAAGTGTTATATCGTGGATAATATGATATAAGCAACTAGGTAATTTCGAGTGGAAGGATTACGCTAAACACAGGAATTAGGTAAAACAAATAACACGGTTTTTATTGTATGGAAAGTACAATGAGTAAGAGTTCGTAATTAATAATAACAAGGAAAACGGGAGATACGTCACTGAGGTCTGTAGTGTTTCACCTGCCACTACAATAGTTTGTCATGTCTTTTATTTTCTCACATTCACGTTTCTTTAGACTGACCAATCACTGTAGGGGTGTGATAGGTTGTTCCACTATAACACAAAGAATTGGGGGTGGGAAGGCTGTGAAACAAAGGGATCTGGCTATGATTAGAACACATACAAAGTCAAATGTTAAATGATTTTATCTGACTTTGAATTATCTGGTGTTTTATGACAAGCAGTGAAAACATCTAGCTTTTTTTATTTATTATTTTTTTGTTCACCCAATACAAGGCCCAAGAGCCACTCAAGATAGAGGGTTACTGAGTGAGATTGTTGTAAGGGCATAAGAGAGGAGGAAAGGGGTGCATATTATGAGGATATGTCGGGTAAATATCTGTTGTTCCTAGACTTGAAGAAGTCAAGATTATAGTGGTTGAGGAAGCATCCTTTCAGGAGTCTGTTCCACAAAGTAACATTTCTGGAGAAGAAAGTGTCTGAAGGGAAATGGAATTTATTCCTTATGAAAAGAATACAAAGGGAATGAGGATAATTTCCTGCAGCCTGGCATGTTCTAGCTGTGAAGGTCTGAACTAGTGGAACTAAGCTTGTCTGAACCTATGTGTCTATGATTAGCATTTTCTGTGACACTGAGTAAAAGTTTGTATGATATTCCACACTCATCCTCACACTCATCCTCACACAAATTCATGTATTTCTTAAGAGTTGCATTACAAAAACACAAGATACCCATTTTGTCAAGATACCGTAATAAATTTTGAATATTACAAAAGGTTGCTTATTCATTAAAAACTGCATTCAAGCATTTCAGAAGAAAATAAATTAAAACATTTGGGATCAAGTGCCACTTGACTGGAAATTTAGAAAGTCCCGAGTCACAGTTAGAATTGGTAGTAGTCTCAACCCACCTGTTGGTTAGCCACTAGCTACACATTGTGATGTAGGGATGGGTAGAGGGGTCATAGAGGAGAGCCACATTCTCACTGATCAAAGGTAAGATCTAGTATGCTAGTCTATAGAGAGTGAAGGTATCAGCAAAGATGTCCTAAGTGTCACCTACCTACTCTTAGACCGTACCAAGTAACTCTGAATAAATAACCAATATACATTGGAAATAGGATTTGCACTTTCATTTCTTGCCATGGCATTCATTTCAGCTGTTATTCTCTTATGAATGTACATTGGACCCTTTTTTCAGTTTTTGTTCAAACTGACCTAAACTGGAATCAAAACACAATGTGGGGTGATTTGTTCAGTTGGTTAAAGTTTGGTTGTATGTTCATGAACAAAACAGCTTTATTATTACTGGGATATATTTGTGTTTGAATAAAAAAATAACAGCCAGCCTTATTTATATCAAATAAGATTTTGTATTATTCAATGAAATTTTAAACCAAATCTTTGTCTTGGGGAGAATTTAATATTTGATATTTTTCTTTCAGGTTGTCTCTGGTGATCGAGGAGCTCGACGAGGCCTGGTGTTTGTCTATCGTGATGAGTAAGTAGCCTCACAAATGCTGTTTACATCTTTTGTGGACATTTCTTTTTGATATATACACTGATATGCCAAAACTGATAGGTTAACAGTGGCACTGCCATAGCAGGGTAATGGTAGGTGTTAACAGGAGCAACCCAGTGGTTCTTCTGCTCTCATATCTGATATCTGGAGAGTCAGCTAGGTTGCTTATGACAAGGTGATGTGAATCATTGGATTTTGAACGGGGTATAATGGATGGGGATGTTTGACAACCCTTGATCTTGGTTTCGCATATGTACCAGGAATACTTGATGTGTACAGGTCATTAATGATTGTGACTAGAGGTGTTTGGCTAGTATTGTCTAGTGTGGTAACAGACAAATGAGACTGGCTCAAATCAAATCTACATTGAATGCAGGAAGTATCAGATGCATATCTAACAGATTAGTTCAATGTTCTTTAGCTTCATGGGTTATGAGAGCAGAAGAGCCACTGGGTTGCTCCTGTTAGCACTGAGCACAGCACTTCACCTGGGCTCATGACATCACAAATTGAATGCTGGGGGACTGGTAATTTTATGAGTCATGATTCCAGTTGTTTCTGGTTGAGGGTAGAATTTGAGCACAGACACAATGAAGCCATTGATCTCAGTTTTCAACAAAGCACTATTTAGACTGGTGGTGGTTTCGCAATACGATATGTTCATGTGGGTCTGTTCATCTGTTTAAATATATCATTGACATAAACACTGCTACATTACACTGTTTCATGGCTATTTGCATGCATTCATAGACTCCTCCATGTCTTTCAACAACAGGAGATTATGCAAGTAGAATAATGCACTGTCTCATCATTTGCTCATGTTGCCTAAAATTGGTTTAAGGAACATTCTGGAAACTTCCAATGACTGATGTGGCCGCCATGTTTGTGTGATATTAGCCCAATCAAGCATTTATTGGATGCTGTGCAGATGTTTGTTAGCATGTAGTCTTGCATTTATAAATATAGGGGTCAACATCTTTTCAGAGGTCTTCCAAACACTGTTACATTTGATGCCATGTCAAGTCACTGCACTTAGCTAAGCTAAAGCGGTCCCTACATGATACTAGGCACCTATCCTATGATGTTTTGGCATGTCAGTCAGTATTTATTCTAAAAGTGTGTGTCTGTGTGTACCAATCCTGATTTTTAATCGTCCCGGGTATGACGGTAAACTACATCCACATTCTGGGTATGATGATAAACTACGTCCAACAGCAAGGCCTCTGATCAGGAGATTTTGAGGAGCATGGAACCACCTCTTAATTGCAGGTGTTCCCAGGTCCACCTTGACCTTGTTAGGGTCCCGGCTATGGGCAAATTTTTAACCCTGAAACTGAGGTAAAAAGCATTATAAAAGTGTAAAAATAGGTTTTAATACCAGAAATACTTTGTAAAAAATTATTACCAGAAATAAATTTTTGAAGAAAAAAAAAACTTTTACCAGCAATATATTTTTGAAAAAAAATATTACCAGCAATACGTTTTTGAAAAAAAATATTACCAGTAATACATTTTTTAAAATAATATTACCAGCTATACATTTTTGAGGAAGAAAATATTACCAGAAATAGATTTTTGACAAAAACAAAATATTACCAAGAAAAAAAGTTGTTGGCATTGAATAACCCAATGAGGTTGATATGCCGTAAAACACAACAAACCAAACCAAACCTGATTTTTAACTTAGGCTTGAACACTGACTGCTGTTATTGGTGGGGAATATGCAACTACTTCTGCAACCAGGCAATACTCATTGTTCTTTTATTTTATATTCCTCAACATATCCTGTAGGTGTTAATTTATGTCTGTCATGTTATGTGATAATCTGAAAATCATCCAACCAGGCCATTATAAAATGGGAGAGAGCATCAGAGTAAAGCAGAGAAGAATGCCAAGCAAAAATATTTGAATAATTTGTATTCCCCACCCTTTTATTACAAAGGCAAAGGAAGATCATGAAGGAACAAGTGTTGTTGAAAACCATGATTGCTACTAAAGGAACATGGCATATAAAAAACAAAAAAACACCCTTAATTTTGATATTAAAGTAAAATGTTTCATGCATTATAACTGAAAGATTCTGACTCTACAACCAAAAGATGTGGACATTAGTTTGACTGAACAAATTCAAACAGAAGGCTTTGTATAGCAAAAATCTTAATGGCTTCAAGAATATGGGTAGGAGGATTATTCCATATTGGTCATTGCTAGGAAAGTTGGTTCACTGTGTTGTACTAGATAATTTTTCTTGCAAGAATCTATCTTACATATTTATAAATTTACCATTTGTCCTTGCTTTGAATATTGCTGCTACATCTGGTCTGGTGAATCTGCTATATTTTTAGAGATTCTTGATAAAATCCAAAGAAGAATCTGCAATGTTATTTGTCCTGACCTGGCATCTCAGCTTCAGTCATCTTCCCACCAGCAAGTTTTCATCATTTTACAGTTGAAATAGCTAAATGTAACCATAAGTTCTATGCTAACAGTTTCTTCTCCTGCACTTCTTGCTTGTGGAACTCTCTTCTGGCTTCTTGTTTCACAGTCAACTTTGATCTTCAGAAATTTCAATGCAGTGTCAATCATTATCTTCTGTCTTCTTAATTCTTTTTCTTTTATTGTCCTCCCTCCTAAATAGAAGTTTTTCTCACATTCTCTAACACTGAGTAACCTCTTGCATCCTAGTGGCTTTATTGCTTTGTTTGGGGTGAAATAAGAAAAAAAAATGTAAAGATTTTCTACTTTGAATTTTGAAAAAGCCTCAGTCTTCAAAATACTGACTTTTGATAATTACTAAGCTTAGAAGACCAAATTGGTTGTTTCAGTCTTTGAAGTGGGGAGGCCCAGTTTAGTAGTGATTTTCCAAGCGTAGCTCAGATGTGGCACAAGGCCGAAAGTACGGGGCACCTAGTGAGGATCGAACTCACTACTCAGTTGTAATAGTTCTAGCGAGACAAGCTTGCTAACCATTACACCACCTCGAGGTGCCCAGGCCCAGTTTAGTAGTTGAACCTCAAACCCTGGCACTAAACATGACTCTTTCAGTCATTAGATGTAATTCTCGGTAATCATTTTATGCCACTTGTGAATTTTTATGGTGACTGCTTTTTCAAAATTTCGTTTTTTTTTTTTTTTTTCCTTTTTAACTTCTGTTTTTTTTTTTTTTTTTTTTTTATATATCTACTTTTATTAACTTTCAGAGAAAAATTCAACCTTGAGAAGCATGTGAATCGTTTTAAAAAGTTTGATGACTGGACGCGAACTCAGTCAAAAACTTACAACACGTAAGTTGGATTTATTGTTTCCTTAATAATTTTCTATTGCAGATTTTTACTTGAGAGCAATTTCTAAAGAATTATTTTTATTATTCATCTAATTGAATGAAAATATCTTTTAGTGAACAAGCTTCAGATTGATTGCTTAGATTTATTTTTCAGTTTTCTATTGGGAAATTGGAACTGAGAATTCATTTGTTTTTTTGATGAATTGTTGGTATTTACTAAAATTGGTTTAGTCTTGCACAAGGCCATAAGTTTGTGGCACTCAGTGAAGATTGAAATTACCTGAATGAATTGATCTGTGAGTCAAACTTGTTAACCATTAACTAAAATAAACATCCAAAATTTCAATGCTTCATGCCAATTAAATGTGGCATAGTTACCTCTAGATAGAAGAGGAAAGTGTGGTCTTATATCAATCTCTAGTTTTTCTGTTTAGTCGGTGAATGGTTTCTTTGAAAATTTCTAAGTGACATTCATTTTGACCAAAGGGGAATGGAAGAGTAAATGAGTGGATGTTTTTTTTTTTTTTTTTTTTTTGAGACAACATGGAGCATATCTGAAAGCTGGCCTATATTAAGCTTTACCACACTAATTTCTTTCTAAAAATGTTCCCCCTGCCACTGCATTTTTTTTGAGGGTGCAGAAACATGAACATTTACTGTTTTAAAATTGTTATAACTTTCTTTCTATTGTGTGTATAGATTTTAATTTTTGTACACTAATAAAAAAAATGAATGCGTAATATTTTGATGCAATGCAGTATGTAATGCGTTACATTTTGCATGCATGTTTTGACGTTGAAAACAAAAAAATTGAAATGCGAAATAAAAAAACAAATACATTAAGAAATACGTAAATAATTCAATGTACTTTAACTTTTATTACTCCTTGCAGAGATCTGGGGGTTCAATAAGAAGCAAAATCGCTAAAAAGGCTTTTATTTTGTCAAAAAGGTGACATGTCACCCCGTGTTTACATACGAGAAGACATTAGCGTTTGTTTGCTCTTTCTATCACTTGACTCATATTTATTTGTGTCATTGATGAATAAAGTTAGTATTTCGTCATTTATAAATAGACAAAATAATTCACCTTCAGAAAGGCCATCAGGTATATCGATGGACACTAGTAACTTACATAAAATTACTCAGGCATGGTAATTATAGCAGCCACTAGTGGTCATCATCACTTTCCTCCATGTCACTAGATGGTTATCATCTCCAACCACTTCACCATCAATATCCACTCGAGTAAAGCCTTCAAAATCATCATCAAAGAAAAACTCCTGAATAAAGGCTTTGTTTGATATTGACATGGCCATTTTTGTTTACAAAAAATCGAAAGAATTAACGTGGGTTTAATCAATGCTACACCTCATGTAAAATCGGTCTATATTTCTGAGATGAGGTATTATGTACACTGTTTACATTATTCAGACTATTGTCCTCATCTTTGTCGACATATTTATTACAATGTTTCGGCCATTGTATGCTCCGGCTTTCTTCAGGTGGTTGGAATGTCAAACTGAACCTTTTATTTCGTTCACTGGGGTAGACTGTTCTCGTTTCATGTGCCATGTTTAATGGATGTCAGTTGTCAGTTATCTCCTGTTAATTCCCCTCTCCAAGTTCTCCACTGCCTTAACTGGGTATTGAACTCACACTCTTTGGAAGAGATAGATTCATAGCTTTTCCAAGGTTATGTAACGAACCCTACTGGAATTTGAACTTGGCTTACCAATTTCTCATGCCGAGCTGTTATCTATTACATTACATCCCACATGTAATAGCAGACAAAAAACAAAACCATCACACATGTAATAACAGTCCAAAAACAAAACCATCGTACATGTAATAGCAGTCCAAAAACAAAACCATCGCACATGTAATAGCAGTCCAAAAACAAAACCATCGCACATGTAATAGCAGTCCAAAAACAAAACCATCGCACATGTAATAACAGTCCAAAAACAAAACCATCGCACATGTAATAACAGTCCAAAAACAAAACCATCGCACATGTAATTGCAGTCCAAAAACAAAACCATCGCACATGTAATAACAGTCCAAAAACAAAACCATCGTACATGTAATAACGGTCCAACAACAAAACCATTGTACAAACTCATATGATCTTTGTCTTTGAATGTCCAATGAATAGGAATTGTTTTTTTTTTCTTTCCTTTTCCAGTGAAGAACTTTTTGTGCCTTCTTCTGAAGATGATCCTGTAGCCGTATTTGAATTTGATGATGATTGGTAAGATATTATTTTCCTTTTCCATCTCTCACTGATCAAATATTAATTTAAAATGTATGTTTAATGCGACCTTGAGTTATCCCCTGCCTGAAGTGAATCTATTTGATTTGATGCTTTGGGGGCGGGGTCTGTATTCATCTTTTACGGTCTCTGTACACTATCACCCAGACTTGCACCCTGGAGAGGTCGTGCCTGTCTCATCACTTTTTGATTCAGACTGATCAGCATGCTACCCCTATCACTCAAGATAGATGGATGCCTGAAATTGTGTGGTCTGTGTATAATGATCCTGTTGTCTTTCTAGGAAGGCAGAAATTATCTACAGAAATTGTAAATCATTGTAAATATTCATGTAAAGTGTTTGAATATAAATATTTTTTAATTTCAGGGATGAATTAGAAATTCCTGTTGTTTGGTATCCAGAAGGAAAGGTAAGCAAATCTCCTGACGTTAGTCAAAGAGTAATGCCTGTCCTAATTTTAAAGCATTTTTATTTTTAAATCTTTTTTTAGCTTAGATGAAAATTGGTAGGATTACCGTCTTTTTTTTTTTCCTCTCTCTAATTCTTTTTCAAAATATTTACCCCCTTTTGGAGCTGAGTTTGAATTTGTTAGATTCATTTATGTGTAAATGCCCTTGAGAAAGGTATGAATCCAATGGGTAAATAGCTGGACAGACTGGATCCCATAATCTTGAGTGGCAACCAGTCTAAGAGAAGGACAGCTTTAAATTCAAAACCTTCAACTATAGGTTAAACAGTCTTACCAACCTGCAATTTGCTAAGTGTAGTGAGTACGGCTGCACCCCTGAAGACATGGTCAATTGGGGATGGATTCCTTCAGCAGGAGTGAGAAGGCAGTCCTGGATTTCAATTTTTAAGTAAAAAGCAAAAGTGGTCATAGAATTTTGGTTTTTTGGAAGGAGAAAGTACTGTAAACATTGACAGGGAATTAGGGAATGTTTATGTAAATGTTGCACTTGATGTAAGCAGATTAAGATTACGTTGGGAACTGTTTGGAATCCTGAGATTTTTGTGTTCAACATTTTTGTAGGCTTTCTCTACTTCTACTATTAAATCTTTTGAACAGGTATTACTTATTGATCAATCATCATATAAAGTTTAAAAAAGAAATATATACTTCTCTACTGTTTGTTATGTATACTTTCCCCAATGATTGAGGTTACATGTAACATACTGTATTGTATCCACTTCTACATTTTCAAATTATTTTTCTATATAGATAGTGTAATATTATTCCTGAATTTCATACATGACATTTTGTCACTTGTTATTCATTTTTTGTCTGTTATTTCTTTTGTCTTAATTTCAGTTGCTTTTTATTGCAATTTTATGTCAGTTTATTCTTTATTTTCATTTTACTTTTAAACAATTGTTGAAAAACAATTGAAATTAAGATGAATGAAATGAGTTTGAGTTTCTTATTTAAAAATATAGTTCTTTTGTTTATTTAAAATAAATTTTATATTTATAAATAAAACATCTAATTAATCAAGACACCGTTTGCATAATAATGTCCTTTTTGTTGGGTGGAAACTTATTTATTATTCACTGCTACAAAAACAGGCACATATCTAAAAAAGGAAAGGAAAATTTGACAAAGGAAAATACAATCAAAATAAATGAGAATATGAAAAAAAAATTATTAAAAACAGCTGACCTGTTTTCATTTCTCTCTCATTTTTGTGATGTCAACGAATACTTGTTGTCACTTTCGTAATGCTCGTTGTAGTAGAAACTTTGTAATCACCAATATGACTATAGTATGCTGTTGAACAATACTGGTGTCAGAAGCCTTTGAATATCACTTGCACTAATAGTACTTGCTTGATAATACTTGTTCAAACAGTAATCTATATAGTGATCCAAATAGAGAAATAGTATAGCGAATAGAGTGGAGAATAGCGGTCCGTATAGTAATAGAGGATAGACTACAAACTCTACTTCAATCTAGATGTCACGCGACTTCCTATATATGCGTTTCCTCTATGGTCCACTTAATTCAATAATGAGATTGCCTGTGTTTACTTACTGGTGATATATGTTCAAATTCAAGTATCAGCAGTGACACTTTATTCCTCTATATCAAGGTTTGAATGAAAAATTAAAATACTGCACACAATGAAAAAATATATTAATGCATGTATATCCATGTTATAAACAGATCACATTGTGACCCAGCAACCATTCTTTTTATTTACATAAAGAAGACTGTCTTGATTTAATAAAAATTGTCTCTAGAACATTGAGATTAAAGTGAAAATGAGATTTTAAGAAAATGAATCCTCATGGTAAGTCAATGTGCATTGTTGATTATTAACGTTTGGAGATTACAGAACTGAATGTAACAGAACACTTATGCTGATCTTTCCTTATCCATACTGGCACAGGTTGAGCAATTCTCTTTAATAGATGAGTGGTCCTTTCCATGTAGTCTCGGCTTCATACTGACACTTTATAAATAATGGAATTAGTTTGAAAAATAAGTAAGTCATCTTTATAAAGTGATTTTTTAACAGTAGTTGAGAAGAGAACACAGTAAATGAATTTTCTGTCCCCTTTTTTTTTTTTTTAAATGTCTTTCTTTTTTTTTTTTTTTTACCTCTAATAAGATCTTCACTTTGTTTATTTTTTACTTTTTAGTATATTGTAGCTGTTGCAAATTTCTTGACTCATTTAAATGCCCAATAATGATCTCTGGTTTGTGAATTCTTTGTGCTCATTGGGCATAACAATATAATGAATCTTTTTTTTTTTTTGTCAGTATGTGCTCGTGAAATTTTTGGAACCTCGAAGTGATAACAGTGGAAGATTGGGAGTGCGAGGAATTCGTTTTTTTGGCTTCCATCAAAGTGTTGTATTTTCAGAAACTAATTTGGTTGGTACATAATTAATCTCTTTTGTTTTTTAATTGTCTTCCGTTATTTGAATTTGTGAGAAAGTTTTTTCCTTATTAATATTGGACTATTTTTTCCTCTTGCATTTTTATCACAACTTTCTTTTTTTTTTTTCATTTTTTAGTAGTTTTCACTTCATTTTTTATTTATTTTAGAAATAATCTAAACTGAAGTTTTAAGTATATTTTAAAGGAAGGTTTTAAAATGTACTTTTTAAAAATGTGATAAAAACTCAAGAACCAGATATTTTTCTGACGGTAGTTATTACCATTTAACAAATATTTAATTAATATTTTTTAACAAAAAAATCTTATTTTATATTTATTTCTTCACAAAATAAAATCTGTTAGTTATTTATGGCTAAAATTAACTATTATTTATGTATAAAATTAACAAGTGAATCTTGCCCTGATTTTGAATATTTGACCTGGTGGTAAGCAGGCAAGTGACATATCCATTATGCCACTGTTCAGCTGTCTGAAAAGCATAGTAAAATGAAAAAAATTCTAATTTAGGCAGACAGTATACTGATCCTGGGAAGAGGATCAGGGACTGACATTTTGTTCCTTGGCAGAGTGAACTTTTGACACAGTGAACTGAGCTACGCCATCCTGGTTATAATGATAAACTACATCTGCATCCTGGGTAAGACAATACACTACATCCGACAGCAAGGCCTTTGATCAGGATGTTTTGAGGAGCATGCAACCACGTCTTAATTGCTGGTGTTCCCAGGTCCACCCTTACCTGGAGTGGTAGCATCTATCAGGCTCCCAGCTATGGGAAAATAGTTAACCTCCCAAAAGTGATTAAAACACTATGAAAGTATAAAAATAGGTTTTAATACCAATAATACTTTTTTGGAAAAATTATTACCTGCAGTACATTCTTGGAAAATAAAATATTACCAGCAATAAAAACCTTGTCAGCATTAAATAACCCATTGAAGTTGGTATGCTGTCAAACAAACCAAACTGAGAATCATCCTCTTGTTTCCTGAAGGAATGAAAGCTTCGTTCATTTCTGATAGGGAACATGGATTCCTTTTGCATAATCAGTTGTACAAAACAATTTTGTGTTGTGTTTTTTTTTATTTTTAATCATGCTTCAGTATACCTGTGGTTAACCTGAGGAAAATCTGCCAAATTTGAATTTCTTACAAGTTGTGTTCTTTTTCGCCACCAATGTTTAAAAAAGAAAACGTTTGACAGCACACAACATAATTCATGATAATTTTGATGATGATGCTACACATATCAGTGTCAAGCAAGGAATCCTAAAGATCTCATCAACCACTTTTCATTTGCAAGCAAGGCCTTTAACCATTAACATAAAAACAACCTTTTTTCCTAACAGCTCAGGGGCCAAAAAAAAAAAAAGAAGCAGCCTATTCACAAATATCAACTGCTCCTCTCCTAATTGATGGCACTATGTGAAGTTATTTAAATCCTTAGAAAACATTGTCAATGCCCATAAATCCCAAGACAATGAGAAAGTCAACTGAATTCTTAAGTCTTTTGGAAAGCTACACTGACCTTTTGTATGGACCAGAATCATGGACCCTCTGGCAGACACACATTGGTCAACTTGATGTCTTCAGGGACAAGCCAATATCCTTATCTGAGAGGCTAGAGAGCTGTTCAGAAATGAAGAATAAACATCAGAGCTGCAATGACTGATAACATTTATTAGATTGTGGACAGGGATTGAGATTCTCTGCTAGATTAGACTCTTACAAGAGACACATAAGAATGAAACCATGATTTTGAACTGTTAGATTCTTCTGTTGATTTTGACTTATGAAAGTCCATCATACATACAAACATATGTTCACTTATTGTCTGGTTCATACTTGTTCCTGCTTTTTTGAACAGGAGGAAAGGTTTATCCTTTGTTTCCTAAGTAGAAATTACGGTAATCTTTATTGATGGAAAGTTGTTGATTATGAGCTATGAATATTTCTTTTTCTTCTCAAGAGTTTGATTTTTATTTCTGATTTAAATTTTCAGCCTGTCACCATATCTAATTTGAAGCAAACTTGCTTGACAGGAGAAGAGATTCAAATGTTAGTTCTCAATTTCCTCATTGACTTGGCACAAGTTCAGGTAAGTCATTTCCTCTTTTGTTTTTTTTTCAATATCTCAATCAAGAGGCACTGTGCCTTAAGAAACTATTGGGCCATAAACTCACACCTGAACTCAAGTAGAACTCTTACATATGAGCCAGCAAGAAAAATGGTCAGTTCTCTGTATCACTCTGGTAAGTACCTGACTCCATGTGCTGCCCTCACTCTTGACAAGAGCTGATCAGGCCAAGAATGGAGTACTGTTGTCATATTTGGACGGGAGCTACACAGACCGCACTTTTCAGCCTCAATAGTCCAAAAGTGACTCCAAGTCCTTGTGGGTGACAAATTATTTTCCACCTTCCAACCTCTCTTTCACAAACGGGATGTGGCAAACCTTTCACTGCTCTATTACTACTTTCATGGAAAGTGCTCAGAAAAATTACATTCTTTGGCTCCACCAGGTTTAAATTTCATGGCTAGGACCCACCATGTCACTTGCATTGTAGCAAACTGCCCACATTCTCTCTGTATTCTATCTGTGACAAGTTCCACTTGAACAACTTCTTCCTGTGAACCACTGCTCTGTGGAACTTTTGTGGACTGATTTCACAGTGGAGGCTTGTATTTGTACTAAGTCGGTCCTAAAATAGGTTTGACTTACAAAACGTTACGTTACGCAGAGTAATCTAGTTGTGGTTGCTGATACTTTAGTATTCGACTCACGGTCATCCGGCATCGACTGACTGACCACCCCACTAAGCGACTCCCTCGTTACTCTTACTACTCCTCCATATTATAGGTGGGAGAGTCTATTAACTATAGAATAGGTGTGTTCCACTATAACAGGAACCAACTCCCAAGAGAATGTTTCCCCAATCAGTAGAATCTTAACCTGTTCAAATCTATGATTAACTTTCTTAATTCAAGGAAAGTAGAATCAAAGATGGATTAAAGATAAGCTTAAGTCCAAGTAGGCTCTCAAGGCCTGGGATACTCCTGAGAGAACATCCGTTCTTCAAATTAGGTGAAAATTCAAGGTTTGCTCGGTGATGGTGCAATGTTAACATTTTGGTTTTCATTTAAATTTCACCTGATATTAAAACTAATTGTTCACTCAATGCCAAATGTTTCTGTATAATCTGTTATCATTACCACCGTTATTATTATTATTATTATTATAAGTTTGATTCCATCATTGCTTTTTTATCACAACACTCAATAGTCTTTGACTATTAAAGCCAAAAGTGCAAAATCAGAAATAAAAAGCAATATAACTTTGGAAACGTTTTGCATTTCATATTAATTGCTGTGTCAGTCAAAGACCTTGAACTAACCATGTTATATTTTTAAAATATTCAAAAGATTTTGTAACTAATCTGGAGTTTTTGCTAAAATAATTTTCAATCTTAGCAGCTAAGGATTTTTAAACTTGTTAGCTGAACCTAGTATGCTATAAATTGTTCAAATTTTGTTGTCTTTCTCGTCATGTTGTTGTCTGCTGTGTTTTCCAGCCAATTTCTATTATTTGTCCCATTTGATTGATCTTTATGGCACTTTGAATAAAATTCTTTATATTGTTTCAATTGGTCTTTTCTTAACTCTTGGCTTTAGTTTTGAGCAATTCACATACCCAATGACTTAACTGGGAATTCTCCTATTTTGAGTGATGTTAAAAATTAGAAAAAGAGAAAAAATATGATAAAGGAAATGAGATTATTGGATGTGGCTTTCATTTTGAAGAAGGAAACAGATAACATTGGCTGAAACATTGATTGAAACAATGAAAATGATAAATTTGCAGAAATTACATTTGCTTTGTGAAGATAATTTTTTAAATATGCTATTTCTTTTTTCATTCAGTTGAACACAAAGAAGTCAAATCGTCTGGAAGTTCTGGAAATAGATGAGGTTCCAGTTCATGAAATTTGGCATGTAATCACTACTTATATGGGTGTGTAAGTAATACCTTTTATAGTTGATTTCTTACAGAAATGTTCACAGTAATCTTAGATCATGAGGTAGAGAAAATGTTTTATTGATCAATGATTGAAAAATAAAAACTTAATTTCTACATTTTTTTTTCTCATTCTGTATTCTTACTGATAAGAACAGTGAGTCATCTTGTAATTATCTTCTAGTAAGCTATTTTGAAATTATAAGATGAAGTAGTTTTTTTTTATCGTACATATTTAAAATATTTACTGCCAAGGATAAATATTTTAATTCCTGTAAAAGAAAAACAAAATCTATAAGTCTTCATTGTCTGTTTAAAATGCTTTTCTTTTTATGCAAACCAGCTAGTTTGTACAGCAGAATATTCACTAACAAGTATGATCTCATAAACTTCTATTCACACCACAATAACAAAATAATATCTGGAATAATTATAGGTTTCTACTTAGGAACACTTACAATTTGCAGCTCTTAATATTTATATGATGAAAAGAAATACACTGAAAATATTTCAAAACTCCTCCAGTATCCTAATTATTTCCTATAATAATTCTATCTAGTGACTGAAAATAATTTATCTAAATACTGATTGAAAAGAATTTATCTAAATTTAAAAGATTTATTACGACTTCAAAAATAAAATAACAATATTATACATGAAGCAGGAAATTTCAAAATAGATTGCAAGACATGACCCATGAATTATATACACTATTTAAATTTGTCCTCATCTTTAGTCTGCATGTAAAGAGTGTAAATAATGATAACTCCACATTCCAGAAATTCAGACAGAAATGATCCATGAAATATTCATAGCCAAGACATGAAGGAATATAAATAGGAGGAGACTTTGTAGGAAATGTAATATGTAGACTAATATAAGTTCTCATTTTTGACACTAAATTGGTGGCATACAAAGATAGTTTGTCTATGGCAGAAACTGGTCAAAAAATATTGTGAAGCTTCTGAAATCTTTTTAGTTGCTTCATATTAATATATTTTACGCCTGATTTACTTGTTTTCATTTTTGTTCAGGCAAGATGAAATTTTTCTATAAACTTTCTTTGAAAAGCAATGTCTTTGGATTTATTAAATTCTACAGCAGTAACAAAAATGGAAAACTTTTTGATGTCTGACAAAATGTGCAACAATGTTGCTGTCATTATTTAGGCAAGTCATTTTTGAAAAGTGGATTGCCCATGTGCTTGCTCAGCCAACTCTTCAGTCATCTGTCTTGGCATGCCAGTGATGAGATCTTTTTAAAATATCTTGTGATAGAAAAATCAAATGAAAAGTAAAATTATGCTTTGCTTGATCTCTGCTTCTCTCTTTTTTTAATATTGATAGCTAAAAAGTCTTATTCATTCTTTAACCATTTCTTTTCATCTTTATCTATTAAACAAAGTATTTCTACTTTATGCTATCTTAGCAGCTAGATTATATTTAACTTAAATCTGATAAACAAGGAGAAATAAAACTGTTTGCAAATTAATAATGAAAATATTTAATCTCTGAATTCAAAATAACTGAATGCTGTCTTAAACTCTTTGAATTCATGCATGTCTAATCTTTTGTTTGTGTAAATTTGTTTTTTTCGTTCCTCTTCGTACAGGGAAAATTATGATAAAGTGAGTTCTATGATTCACCTGTTACACTGCCTTTTACCTGTGATGACTTCTTTGAATGATGATCAAAAGGTAAGTACTTTAACATAGGATGAAAAACTGTGGGCCTTGTGCCAGAGTAAACTAAGGTTGGTAAATGGTACAATGCTTTGCCTAGAATGATGGGCAGTAAGCTACTTTTAGTAAATCATTGGTGCAATTCTCAAACAAATTTCCTTTTTGTGTACTTCTATGTTGAACAAAGCTAATTTTTCGATAAATTTGCAGTATAAGCACCAAAAGTCCCCAGTATTGAGAATGTGCCATTCTGGTGTGAAATTGCGTGGTTATTTCGAAAATGACATTAAAACATTGTGCTCTGTTACCGTTTTCAATTTATCATCAATTTAAGTTCGATCTCATTCATGTTGTCCAGCCACCATTACTGGCATAGTTTATATACATTTTCCTCTAGTCATAATGCACAGAAGCTTACTTATTTAACGGCCTTTATTTTACAGCTTTTTGTATCTTACTCGTCTTGATTACTGCACGATTTTCGCAGATGTTACTTTTAAAATGCACTTATTTTTTAAAATGAAGTTTTAAATGAATGGTATCTTTTTCTTTATTGTCCTTATAGCTAATGAAACAGAATCTCGCACTAAAATGTAATTTTGGAAGCTTTAAATTCAAGAAAATTTCACAACAAATAAAAAAAATATTGTTTAAAAAAAAAAAGGAAAAAATCCTTTTTTTTTACTTTTCAGGCACGTAATTTTATTTTAATTGTTGGATTTTATGTTTTTTGGCACATTATTTTGTGCATTCATTTCAAATTTCGTGCATTGTGCAGTAATCAAGACAAGTGAAGCTTATGTGCTGCATGACGACTTGAGGTAAACGTATATAAACAAAGCCAATAATGGTGGATGTTCTGTGTACATGACAAGAAAGAAGTCAAATTTACATTGTCCATAACTTCTAAATGTTAATCGAGCACAATGTTTTAATGTCATTTTTAAAATAACCAGGCAATTTCACACCAGAATGGTATATTCTTAATACGGGGGTCTTTTGTTGCTTATACTGCAAATTTACCAATTTTTCTAAGTATATCTGAATTATCTACAATTATTTGAATATTTTATGTTGACTAGACAACCATGTGGCCTTTCAAGAGAAAATTTGATGGAAAGAAAAAAAGATTATCACTGAATTTATTTTCTTGTAGATAATGTTATTTTCTGTGTATTATGTGTGAAAGGAGTGGCTTTTATTTTATTTTTTGTTTACAGATTTTTAATGCAAATAATAAATAAATAAGGGGTAGTACTCTTTAATTAACATTTAATAATTATTTCCCTTGAAAAATGCCCTGCACTCACTTTTCACCCAAGTCAAAGCACAAAGTTACTGTAGGACGATTGTCTCCCTTAGTCACAAGGGTCACGTGATTGCTGGGGAGTGAAGTCATTTTATGGTGTGTCGAAGGCCAGTTGCTATTTATCACCCCCTCATGGTAAAACATGTTTATCCACGCTAGTTGCTATGTAGGCTGTGGTGAAGACAGATGTGACAAGCCCATAGCATTAGGGTGAACAGAGGAATTCACATGATCTCACCTGGCATAATAAAAGACACCACCAATATGTGGAAAATTATTACAAGTAAGACCCTCTCTCTTTTTACCTTTCTCACACTGCTTGTTGTATTCATATGTTACAATTTCTTTGTGTGGAACAAATCAGTGACAAGTATGTAGGTATTTGTATAAAAAGTCTCTTTCAGAACAATTCATTGTTTGTCATTCCTTTCTTGCAGCTATTCTGTTCCATCCATCTATTAAATTGTTACTATATCACGAATATAAATAATAAATGGGGAAATACAAACTGGGAATGTTCTTTTTTGCATAGCACCTCCATTTTTACAAATCACTTGTACTTTTTTTGTATTGTTTAAGTTAAAACGTTTTATGGTTTCTTTAATTCAAAACGCCTGGCTATAATGCATCCTTTCAGTTACTTAGACACTATAGACAAAATTACACTTTTAAGTTTATGGAAATTAAATAATTTTCTGACAACTCTGTTTTCTTATTGAAAAATCAGTCCGAGACCCTTAATAAGAGACGATTGCAAACAGCCATTGTCCTATGAGAACTTTAGTGCTGTTTGGGGATAAATAAATATTTATGTGAGATTGTCTTTTGTTGATTTTACTAGTACAAAATTAACTGCTTAGCAAAATTTTCTTTTTATCTTTGTTTCTCTCATTAGATTGAAATTACTGTACAAGGTTGGTGTTGTAAATATAGATTTATACTTTTAAAAAATATATCAAATTTGTTTTAAGTTGTGATTTGAAAATAATTTTCATTTCTTCAATATTTTCTTTGTTTTTTGCAGATTTTAATTGACCAGCTATTCAACTTTCTTTGTGAAATTCTGGATAATCCCAAACCTGGCCAAAATAAAATTCACAAAATTGCTTGGCAGCTTATATTTGATGGTAACACATTTTTTTTTTCTATTTTATGGGAGTTTTTTTGAATTTGGAATTAACCTTCTCATTTGGAGACCAAATTTAGCCAGTATTTGTCTCTTAAGTCTTTGAAACTTTGTCAAAAGGAATTCCAATAAACTTTATATTTTCTGAAAGTTAATGAACTCTCATTTCAAGATTCATTTGAAAATTATGCAAATTAAGTCAACCTTTTTAAATATTTAAAATGGATTCCCTATGACTGGTTGAAAACTGCAATTTTCAACCTTGTAATTTATGTTTTAAGTTATGTAAAAATTTGATTATAATACTACGTATTTGAGGATTGTACTAATTTTGGTGGTTCTGTCAGTAGAGGGAGACACTGGTTCAATGTATATACATGTCTTTCAGGTTAAAGAGTTAGATTTCTTCAAAAATAGGTTTGAATTAAAAAGTATTGACAGTATGGAAGGTGATAAGTGTTAATTTGATGGAATTGTACTGAGTATACACTGTAACTAGAAATAATAAATTTATTCCCCATTTTACTATAGATTAAGCACACTTAAAATTGAACATTTTTTTTTAAATTAAATTTTTAAATGTTGATAAGGGGTACGGTCCAATTTGCTCATACCTTGAAATTTCTTAACCTGTAAAAAAAACATTTTGAAACTTGTCATCTGGAGGATTTTTTTTTTTTTTCATATATTATTATTATTGATTAAGCATTTGATAAAACTCTTATTTAAACATTTTAGGTTGTTTGGACAAGCCATATCCTGTTACGGAAATGTTTCCTTGTAATTTATCTAGTTATTCACATGAGTTTATGTAAACAAAAAAAAAATTTTCTGTCTATATCTTTGAGGTGAGGTATTATAATTACTTACATTATTTACATTATTTGGACTGTTATCCTCATCTTCATTGCCATATTCACAACGTTTCTGCTGTTGTACACTCTGGCCTTCTTAAAGTGATAGGAATTTCAAACCAAACGCTTTATTTCGTCCACTGGCTCAATGGATAAAGATGTTGGTTAGTTCCAATGACTAGACCCAAAGAATTGTGAGTTCAATTACAGGCCACAGCAGTGGTGAGCTAAAACTTAGAGAGTTGAGTTAAAGGGAAATAACTGAGACATCCGGAAAAAGCATGGCATGTGGAACTAGAACAATTTACTGTGGTGGACAAAATAAAGGGTTCGGTTTGAAATTCCATTCACCTGAAGAAGGTAGTAGCATACAATGACCGAAACGTTGTGAATATGAGGATATGTCCAAATGATGTAAATAATGTAAGGAAAAAAATTTTTTTATTTTTTTAACTTGAGATGCAAGTTGCTTGCATTTCAAGAATAAGGTAAATATTTCTGGATATTAGAGTTGGTCAGTTTGGTAATTTATGTTTTGGTATCAGTTTCCTTTTTTCTTTCTTTTTTTTTTTTTTCTCCGTGATACTGCGATTTTCAATTCGGGTTTTTGGTTTTTAATTTAATATTTTTGCTTTCTAAGGAAGCCATTCATTTTCTTGTGTAATGATAGCATTTCCAGTCGATATCTGATTTTGTTTGAGATTGATAAATTTGCAACTTAGTCTGTTCAACTCGCAATTTCTCATGTATCTCTGGTTCAATCTTAAAAATATTAATATGGCTGGAAAGAAAATAAAATAATCTTTCTAAATATGTAATTTGTATGTGCTTTTATTCATTGAATTACTTTTTTACAGTGAGTTAAAATGGTATTTTGCTTTGAAAAGCTAAAAATGCAAAATATTTTTTTTTTTTTTTCTGGATTAAATTTTACATGTTACTTTGTTTCACAAAATCAAAGTGACCAATCTTTATTAATATTCTTGAAATTGTACACCCAATTAGAAGACACCATAAACTACAACCAGGAAGATGTTCATTTCTTCTCTGACCCGTGAAAGCGAATTCCTTCAAAAATTATAAAGTAAGCAAAAAAAGCAAAAAAAAAAGCAACTGATAGTAATAAATGTGTGGTAAAAGAACTTTCAACTGGCACTGACACACTTGTTTTCAAGTGATTAATGATTTTATTTAGAGGCAACGAATTCTCCCATTTATATCTAGAAATGCTGATAATAATTTGTATTTTTACACTTATGGCCTGTCATAGAAAATAAGTGTGTATTAAGGCATGGAAAGTGGTTAAAAAAGGATAGTTTTTAGGTGTATTTGCTAGATAGAAACATAATTTTATTTGTAGAAAACCCTTATAGACTCGCATATCTGTAAATATAGAGATTTTAAAAGTGAAATTAAGAATTATTTTAATTATCTTTAATATCTAATTTAGCTGCATTCCCTAGATAAAAAACAAATTTATTTATAAAAAAAATCTTTAGTAATTTTTTTCTTTTTCAACTTTATTTTGTGATTGGTGTATTGGCTTACTAGAAAACCCTTACAAGAAAGTCCGACTTCATAAAATTTAACATTTAAGACAAAACTGGCAACTATATTTTTACTTGCTATTTTGTTGTTAACTTAATTTTACCACATTTTTTTTTTTTTTTGAAAACAAGCAAATAGATTTCACTACATCATGCTGTATTTTCCTTTTTTTCTTCATTTCTTTTGTAAAAAAATAGATTTCACATTTATTTTCTAAAACTAGTCAATTATGTTTTTAACATATTTTTGTTCAATCTTTTTCTCTTACAATGGTATAAATGTTGATGAAATTTAATTTTATTGACATCTGAAAGTCTTTTTCAATAGTTTTTCTTTGGATATGGTCACTCAGTAGTGATAGCACTCTAAACCGAACAATTTCAGTTTCGTAAAAAATTTTGATGTGGTTTCACAGTGTGAAGATGAAACTGAAAAAAAGTTGGTTTTTCGGTTAAACCACCCATCTCTACTGGATATGGGGTTTGTAGTTTGTAATATTGAATCTTATCCAATTGTTAGTCAACTCCAGGTTGAATTAGAATTCAAATTTCCATGTAACTTCTTTATTTATTTCTCCAACTTTGGATCTAGAAATTCTTTTGTTGGGATTACTAATGTAGAAATACTGATGTTTAATTTGCCAAATGTAGACGTCACTGTAAAATGATTCTACTGACTTGATTTTGTTTTCAAGAGATTTAAATAATTGCCAAAGGGAAGGTTTCTGTTTTCTATTGTAATCTGATGATTTGTTTGAATCAGAAATATTAAAAATTATGTGTGTGAATGATCACAACAGAATAATTGTTGGGAATTAAAGTATTTAATAGCTGAGAAAAAGATTTGTAGACGATAAAACTGGAAAGAATATTTTCAAGAAGCATTTCTATTAAATTAATACAAACCTGTTTTGCAAAATATGCATGCAGACGTTAAAAGGAAAATACAGTTTTGTCAAAATAGACATTCAGACAGAAATGTTATGAGGTATTTTATAAATAAGGATTTTAAATATGCAATAAAGTGGAAAGTCAAATGGTTTAGAATGGATTTAAACTGTTTATTTTATTGCTTCTGCAAATTGCCAAAATTGCTAAAGTAGACATTTTTTAAACTGTGACTTCCAATGAGAATTGACTGAAATATACTAGTATATGGTTTGCAAAATAAGTTCACCATTATTTTATAACAGATACATGGAGTTAAATGCACTAAATTAATCAGTTTAGGTTAGTGGGAGAAGGTTGTTAAAATTAATACAATTTGTCGAAGTCTGAAAAAAGATGACAGAAAGACTAGAGATGAGAATTAGAGAAATATATTTAAGAGATGAAGACCTAATGGTAATATCTAATGAAGATAAAGACATGATGCCAGAAATACTAGATCCTTTATATCTTTGGTGTGGCTGAATTTAATCTTAAAAATGAATGAAAGTTTTCATGCATTTGTAAATCCTAACCTGATTTAGATAAATAGCTAACTTTTATGTAGATAATAATAATTTTTCTTAAATAATGTAGTCATTTTTCTTTACTTAATTAACAGTTGTTTTTTGTTTATTTGCAGGTGCTGCAGTGTTCTTTCCAGACAAAGAATCTCGAGGAGGGAAACTTCTTTGCTTAATGGATGATGTAGGGGTATGTGTTGATTTAAGAAATCTTTGACTATTATGTGGAGCAGATAATGGGAACTTTTGCAGATATCAATTTTTTTAACATGTTATTTGCATTAAAATCAAATTAGTTTGATTTAAAACCTTCATCTGAAAACAAGTGCTTACATTATTGCATTTACAATGAATTATATATCTAATAATTATTGTTTACATGCACTTTTAACTATTTAATTTTGTGTTTTGGTATTGTTTTTATAATGACTTTATTTTATCAATTTCCAGAAATTAGTTGAGAAGCCTTCTATTCAGTTAGTGTTTCAATCACTTTGTCAATTCTACACAACTGCTGAGCCAATGAGTTTGCTCTCTTTGCCAAATGGTAATCTTGAGACTGCTGAGGTGAGTTTAACTTTTCCATCTATTACCATCCTTGAATGATGAAAACAATAAACAGTCATATGTGTTTGGTTACTGAGACAAAGATAATTATTATTGAAAACATCATGTCTTCCATCTGCATTTTGCCAAAATCTTTAGAATAAAAATGAGGTGCCTTGATATTATTCATTATGCTTAGTTTTTAACTTTAACTTTTAACACACTAATTTCTTTTTAGAATTGTTCCCCACCTGTCACTGCATTTTTTTTTGGCGGGGGTGGGGTGCAAAAACATGAACACCTACTATTTTAAAATTATAACTTTCTTTGTATTGTACCTATAGATTTTAATTTTTGTACACTAATAAAAAAATGAATATTTTGATGTAATGCATTACATTTTACATGCATGTTTTGATGTTGAAAGCAAAAATTGAAACTCAAAATAAAAAACGTGAAATAAAAAATACATTTAAGAAATACATAAATAATTTGAGGAATTTTAACTTTTATTACTCCTTGTGGAGTTCTGGGAATGCAATAAGAAGCAAAATCACTAAGGCTTTCATTTTGTCAAAAAAGTGACGTGTTTCCTTGTGTTTACATATGAGAAGACACCAGCATTTGTTTGTTCTTTCTTTCAACTGACTCATATTTGTCTTGTTGATGAATAAAGTTAATATTTCATCATTTATAAATAGACAAAATAATTCACCTTCAGAAAGGCCATCAGATATATATATATATATATATATATATATATATGGTTGCCAGTAGCTTCCATAAAATTAGTCAGGCATAGATGATAGTAGCTGCCAGTGGTCATCATCGCTTTCCTTCATGTCACTAGTGTGGTTATCATTTTTGATCACTTCACCATCAATATCCACTTGAGTAAAGCCTTCAAAATCATCATTAGTGTTAATCAAAGAAAAACTTCTGAATAAATGTTTTGTTGGATATTGATATGGCCATTTTTGTTTACAAAAAATTGCAAAAGAATTAACGTGGGTTTAATTGGTGTCACACCTCGTGTAGATTCTAGAAGAATTCAAAATGACGTTGGAAAATGGATGTTTTACCTTGTTCCAAAGAAGTAGCAGGTGATTTCCAGCTTAAAATACCGGAAATAACAGTTGGCAAGTGTTTATTTATAACAACCGTCTCAAGGTGACAGAATGCACCTAGAGTATCAAAGGGAGAGAATTCTATGGTGACAATTGTTGCCTGAAGCGTGGTAAAGGTTAAGAACCAAAGTGCAATATTTTTTAAATGTTTTTACATTTTTTGTTTGTGTACAGAAAAGCAGTTTTTCAATATCTGCAAATTTATGCTCATTAGGAAACGATTGCTGAGTTGCTTAAGTTTACCTTTTATACTACATGTGGCAAAAAGGGTACTATACTGCAGGTAGGACATAACCAAGATAATGAATTCAATAATTCTATTGTTAATTACATAAAGAATTGTAATGCTGAGAATGAACAACTGAAGGACTTTTATGAATGAATATTGTCAGTTATTTTGGATTCAAAAATTCTTAGGGATACTCATTAAATCTTAAGGATATCTATTAGTACAAATGATTTTGTACTCCTGGATATTCATTTGTATTAAAAGCAAACAAATATCTGTATTATTTATAGAACAGATATTATACTCTCTAACTTAAAACAAAAATAGCTGTGACATTTTTGTGTCAGAGTATAAAGAGGTGCTGAAAAGTGCTTGATCTGACCAAGAAGGGATTCACAAAAAAAATTCTGTTTGGTCATTTGGTCAAACTTTGGGTAGTGGGTGAGGTCAAGAACTTTTCAGTACCCCTCTTCATATAAACATTTTTGATATGAAATGAGCAAGTTTCCAAATTCAATCATGACAAATTCTTTTATTATATTATTTAAATTATTATCCACTGTTTCTCCCACCTTTGAATAAAATCATTATTTTTGTGTCTCTGGTTTTATTTTCAGAATTTTAACTCTAGCAAATCGTTAGCTTTGCTTGAGAATTTGATATCTGTGATCTGCCATGACCTATGTGGAGTTGTGAACATGAAGTCAATTAATGAACAACTTGTACCATTGCATAATCTGTTTAGTGCTCTTCAAACATCCCTTATCTATTGGTGTTGGCAACATTTAAATTCTACCTCAGAACTGTCAAAGGCAACAGCAAAAGACATTGTCCTCAGATGTAAGTTTATCTTTTTTAGTCTCTGTTTAAAAGAAAGACTTTCTTTTTCAGCCTGTGAAAGTTTATTTGGGTGAATGTTAGCATTCCATAGACCTTGCCATCTTTGCTATTCATGTATTAGTCTTGATCATCCAGCTTGAAATCTGGCTATCTTGTTTTCTGTCAAGCTCTGCTTGTGTGACATTGTGGGGGTCCAAAATGTGATTTTGTTGTATTGTTTGGTCTCGGAAGGTGGCCTGTTCATTAGGGTAGCTTGATTTTTCACTTTTTTTTTTTTTTTAAAGAAAATCAACATTATACTCTGTGTGAATGCTGGGGTTTGATGTGATAGGTAGTGACTCAGAAAATGATTTTCATAGCTTTTGCCAATTTTTGAGTATCAGTTGTTCCAAGCCCTCTTTTCTCATTATATGCCCTAGAAACCTCAACAATCTCTTCCTGGCATCAAAACCAATGTTCTTTTAAATTTATTATTCGTAACTTTGAATGGTATTTAAATTTAAAAAAAAAAAAGAAAACTTTTGGATGTCAGTTATCATTTATCTCCTGTTAATTTCCCTCTGAAAGTTCTCCACTGCCTCAACGACACATGGCACAGTGGATAAAGGCGTTAGTTAGATCCAGTGACAGGACCCAAAGAGTGTGACTTCAATACATGGCTAAGGCAGTGGAGAACTTTCAGAGGGAAATTAACAAGAGATAACTGACATCCATTAGACATGGCATGTGGAACTAGAACAGTCTACCCCAGTGAGCGAAATAAAGGGTTCGGTCCAACATTCCAACCACCTGAAGAAGGCCAGAGGGTACAACGGCCGAAACGTTGTAATAAATATGGCGATAAAGATGAGGACAATAGTCCGAATAATGTAAATAATGTACATAATACCTCATCTCAGAAATATAGACAGATACAAAATTATCCATCTTGATTTAGATACTTCTTGTTGGTAGAAAATTGAATCATCAAATATTTTCTTGTAAGAATTTTAAAGCCTTTCTTAGGAAATGTTTTTGGATGTCATTTTCTTTCTCAGACTTATGGCATTCCTAAAAGGTCTTATCAATATTTAACAATTAATCCATGGATTCTTTTCCTAAAAAACCTTTTTTTTTTTTTCTTCCTTAGATTCTGTGACTAGTGCTCAAAAAGTGAATGAATCATTTCAGTTCCTTTTAACAAAAGATCATGAAACTCTGGTAAGTAGTCTTTCAGTACAACTGGATGGAATTGCATAATTTCTCAGGTATTTTTATGAAATGTATTAAAAGAATAATATTTATATGCTTATTACAATAAACATTGTCTACAGAAAACAAAAACAAATTTTACAGTGTAATGAATTTAAATGTCACTAAAATTCTATAAATTTTCCTTTTGTTAACTCTTTGGAAATTATTTCATTGCTTTCAAAAACCCTTTTCAAGGTCAAATCTCTGGTGTTCATTTTTGTAAAATGTCTTAAATCTCAACAAAAATATTAACAAATTGTGGAAAATGGTGGTTCTCAGGCTTTGGTTACATTCCTCCCTTTGTGATATTTCTTCAATTCCTCCTCGTGATGAGAAATTCAACAAAACTGTTATTTTGTTTTGAAATGTCTCCTAGTAACTGTTTCGCAATCAGCTTTTGAAAAGTTGACAGCCTGACAAAGAAGCCCTTCTACAAACACATCTAATGTTTGGTCAGATTTGGGAAGTGTGTCAAGAACTTTTCATCCCCCCCTCCTCATATTTCAAACTTATATATAAGATTAAAATTCCTTCCCATTGGTTAAAATTCTTCCTAGTAGATAAAAAATTACTCTCTTGAGAACAAAGTGCTTCCTGTGTGAGAATCACAGGTGCAAACCAATTTAAAATGCTGTATGCCAATTCTACCATTTTTTTGTAATCATTTCACCCCAAGCAAGGTGATAAAATCCACTAAGACACAAAGGGTTACTGAGAGTGAAAGAACCTGAGAGAGGACAGTAAAAGACCAGGGTTCAAGGAGACAGAAGGTTGATGTATTTACATTTTTGATGATTGTAGCTGACAAGAAAGCAAGAAACCAGAAGAGATTTCCACAATTAAGAAGTGTGGGTGAAGAAAATATCAGCATAGAACTTGTGGTTACAATTAGCAATTTCATCAGTGAGACCTAACTGCCAATCTAGTACTACACTTAAATTCATGAACTCAAGGAACTAAAGAGATTACCATGAAAATATTTATAGAAAAGGCACAGGGAAGCCATGTTACAGTAATGGTAAAGTGACTGGAGATGACAGTTTGTTTCATACAATAGTCACTTAATGCTTAATTTTTGCTTTCCCTTCTTTTAAAGAAAGGATAAAATGTTTTAATAAAGCTAGAGGTTCTCTAATTTTATGACAATTGGCTAACCATACTGTTTAAGTTTATGTCAAAGCCTATACTTGTTAGTATTCGATAGTAAAATCTAGTGCAATGATGTGTTGTAAGTTGGATTACAATATTCATGTTGTCACATCTTTAAGATCATGGCAGCAATGATGAAAAGATGGATTTAAAAATAAACTAATAGCTTATTTTTAGCTGGTACCTTAGTAAAGAAAAGAGTCTGTCATCAGTAGGTGTCTTGAAAATTGAGTTTCTCTTAGGTGAAGGGAGAATAGCAAATAAGAATGTATTTTTTTTCTTATTTTTCTTCAATGCAGTCAGAAAAAAAAACAGTTGCATTGAACATTTGGTTACATACATGGAGACACGTGCAATCGACAGTTTGGCAGTCTCAGTCTGTTGAATGAAAGAAAATGTCTCAAGAAAGAAAGAAATATTTATTGCAGGTTCAAACAGAGAGGAACATAAACACTGAAGAGAGATTTTATGATAACTTGTTCTCTATTTGTAAAAACTTTATTGCTTCTTTTCACTATCTTTTTTAATACTGTGGTGTCTGGATCAGTTGTAACAAGTTTAGTATAAGGAGATTGTACATAGAATAGGCTGTGCTCTGGCTAATCTTGTTCAACACTGCAAGATACTGCAAAACTAAAAGATTAATCTAAGAACTCATTCAAGTCATGTTCTTAAATAGCCTTATTAGCTCAAGACTCTCATATGGATGTCAAGCATGACATCAGCCTTGTTCAGAAATGTCTAAATTGTCAATTCTATGCAACTGTTTTCTCAGATCAATGATGTAAAATAGATCTGAGCAAAAGAAGCATGTAGGTCTTAGAGGGGACTCTCCTTCATCAAATTTTATAGACTGGCACTATAGAATCTGAAACAAAGAAATTTGCCCAATAACAGAAGCCAAATCACTTGAAGACTTTCAATAATAACAACTAGAAAATAAAATAATGATATAATCCAGTTGACTTTCCATACTATTTTAAACAGAAGATTGGGAAGAAAGTTGTTATCAGTACTAGACAGAGCAATAATAGTGGACTTGAGAAACCAGTTTTCCTGAGAAATTATTTTAAGAGAAAGATTTTATTAAATTCCAACAAACAATAATGTTACTTGTTCAGTCAATGAATGCCAAATGTTTACTGGATGGGAATATGGATAATCTCACCATATATGTTTTTGCTTTTTATCACCCATTCCATGTAAGTCATTTAGTATTTTTCTATCAAAATTTATATAGACTTTTAAAACAAAGCCTGTTTTTACTTTCTTTTAACAGAAGGAAGTATTACCAAGATTAGATAAATTGTTTCCATCGATACCATTCAGGCAGTTGGTAAGTTGTTTTGATTTAAATTTTGTTCACTGTTACATTTTCTTGAGTTGGACTTGAATAAACAGATTTTTTCTTATTTTATCAAATATATATATATATATATATATATATATATATATATATATATATATATATATATTATTTTTTCATTTTGTATTTTAAAAAAAATTTTTTTTTTTAAAGTTAGGGGGCTTACAGCCACATCATATTGAAACGCTGTTTTTGATACAATCACCGGATTTAAACAATGATCAGTGCCTAGATGGGTGACCACTTGGGAATACCAGGTGTTGTAAGCTTGGATGTGCAGGTGGTGTAATGGATAATGGCTTGGAATTGTTAATCAAAGAGACAAGTTCCAATTCCTGTTGGGTTTGTTATAGTCATTTACATGCAAATACCTTTGGGAAAGGTATGAAGTCACATCTTCTACCCCCAGCTATGGGTTAATTAGTAAGACTTGTATCACTGAATTATTATTATCCCCTAAAAAAACAAATTTTACCAATTTAAAAATATTTTCTAGCTTTGAATAACCTGCAAAGGGTTGATAAGCTATAGAAAACAAATCAATCATGTCTTTTTTAAAGTAAATTGACTCTTTTTGCTTATTGATCTGAGGACAAGTGTTAGGTGAATTTAATGATCAAGTGGGTTTAATGGAAGCACTCGATCTCATCTGAGATGCTTGTGTTGCCATGATCAATGACGTTTTTTTTTTTTTTTTTTTTTTTTTTTTGAGATGAACACATACTATGATGATCTCAGAAAACAGCAATGAAGGAAACCATGATGGAAATCATAGATATTAAATAGCAGACCCCAATTCTCAATAAACTCATTTCAAGATTTCTACTAGAGATAAACACATCTCACAAAATTTATCCAGTATTCCTTATTACTAAAAAGTTTTTCATCCCACACTGTGCCATTGCTAGTCCTCAACACATATACTCAAAGTATAAAATGAGAAGGGATCTAGGTATCTGTCTGTACTCCAATGGGACATAAACATATGACCTCATTTTACACTTCTCTATAAACATCTCATAAGATTTATTGAGTATTCCTTATCATTGTAAAATGTTTTTCATCTCTGCACAAATCCATTTAACAGTAAAAACTAAATTAAATATGAAACTAATTTCTTGTCCATTTGTGCAGTTTATTCACAAAACGAGCCTAATAAGCAAAAAATTCTACAACTAACAAATTATTACTTATATTTCCATTGTGGATCTTGTGATATTTTTATGATATGACCCCCTTTCACACTGAAAATGCTGCAGCCTTCCATGAAAAATGTTTGCCCACCCCTATTCTAACAAGATAAGCTTTCCTCTTTAATTTCCCACTAGATTCATCATATGCTACCCTCCCCTCTTGTTTATATCTGTTCACAGTATTAGTATTACCATATTTTCTGGCTTACAATGCACCGCAGCTTGGAAAGAAATTTAAAAAAAAAATGTCATTATCAAGTAACAACACATTGACCATACGTCCCCCACATAATGGCACTACATATTGTTTACATTAATCACTCATCTGATTTTGTTTGTATGGCAATGACATACTAGTCCCACCGCTGCTAGTAAACAGAACATTTTTAAGCTTGTGGCTCAGCTCCAGGAAGGTTTATAGTCTTGGAAATACTTTTAACAGCTAAGTACTGAGATTACATCATATAAAAGGCTGAATTAGATAGCTAACATAGTGTAATGACTCAACATACAAATCCACATCCCTATCAGTCAAGCCAATTAGGAAACTGGTCAACTTCAGGCCCATTTAAAAAATTTCTCAGGCCCATTTGTGAGCCTAAGGTCCCAATGTTGAGAATCACTGCTTTAAATTAGAATTATTTCAAATTTTTATCAAATTTGTCAGATTTCTAATCTGCTAATATTTCAGTCATGGAATTAAATATATACGACTGGGAAATACATCTTTTTTTTTTTATTTAATGTAAAAATATTAATATTACTTAATGTAAAATTTGAATGGCTCTGATTATTATTTATTTATTTATTTTTTTTTTACCTATGTTCACCAGATACATGGCCCAAGGGCCACTCAAGGTAGAGAGTTACTGTATGGGCTTATATTAGTAGGAAAGAACAAGCATTAGGAATATACAGGGTGCTATGGGTAAATTGTCACCATCTTATATTTTTTTAAGTTTGCACATGCATGTTGTTTATTTTAGATTTTGTTGACTAAACACTGTAGAAGGGTCAGTTGGACACCATCTGTGAAAAAAGAACACCATGATGCAATTTACTCTGTCAAAAACTTGGAAACTGTATGCTGTATCACTTGGCATTCGCATTGGAGGCTTCAATACGAATATTCCAGAGTGTTTGGGTGTCAATCTGAGTACAGTGCAGAAGATTCAGAAAGTGTAGGATAAGTTTACGTCTTATGGTGATTACAAAAGTATGGTAGCTTGGAAAACTCACTCAGATTGTTCTGATAAGAAAAGAACTTCCGAATTTGTTGGTGAGGGCTTCAGACTCAACACAAAGGCATATATCAAGTTCCTTTAGGAGATAGTGATGCCCTGGGTCAAGAGGGTGGCTGCTGGAAGATCCTCTGTCTGGCAACAGGACTCTGCACCATGCCATACAAGCAGGAAAACCCAGTCATGGCTGTCAGACAATTTCTGTGACCACATCGCCTCTTACATCTGGCCACCTAACTCTCCAGACTGCAACCCCCTTGATTATTATATGTGGGGTAAAGTTGATCGAGAGACCAACAAAACTCCTTGTACCAAGATGAACTGAAGGCAAGGATTATGGCAGAATTCACCAACTTAAACAAGGAGACTGTTCAGAAGAGTTGCAAGAGTTTCAAGGTTATCTGGAGGCTGTGGTTGAAGCCAATGGCGATTTTATTGAATAATTTGACTCTTTAGTATTTCAAGATATTTTTGTGTAATTTTGGTAAATATATCTGCTAAAATGAGATGTCAGTTTTTTTATTTTCACCCAATCCTAAACAGGACACAAGGGATAATCCTCTACTCCTGTTCAAAAGACTGGGGAAGAGTGTGAACTGAACAATGGTTTGTTCTGAAAATGTTCTAAAATAATACAAAAAAAAAATATCTGTTCTGAAGATTATTTTAGCATTAGGCTTTTCAGTCAAGATAAATACCCATTATCATCAATAATTTGTTTGGGGATTCTATTGGGGGTACTGTTAACAACAGGCAAAACTTCAGTGATATTGTCATGCCAATCACATAAGAATTTTAAATTTTCTCTTGATATATAAAATGTGATTGTTTTGTTCATAGACTTTTTAATTGAATTCTTCAAGCTTGGATTTGATTATTTATGTGAAATTTTTAATGAAATTCTGTTTTTGTATTGCAGTTAATTCTTTTAAGCAACATTACTGAAGTGCTGGATCCTGCGTCTCGCTGTCTACTGCTACAACATTTTAAGCCCATCTTACTGCAACTCTATCACATGTCCTTAGAACTGCCAGAATTCTTTCCCAATGTAAGTAAAAAAAATCTAATCTTAAGTTGAACTCTTCCTTTTTTTTTTTTTTCTGATTTAAGCATCTGATCTTAACACTTTTCTAACAATCTTCCTAGCAGCAAATGTAGCAATTGATTCAATATAATCACTCCACTTTATATCTGGAAAATGTGAGGTCAAGAAGGCACAATGTATTACTCTCTTGGAGATTAACATCAACCATGCTGATTTCCTTAAATCATTTTTATTTACTGAAAATTGTAAAAATTAAGTTATAGTTTAACTGAAAATTTAGAAAAAAAAATATAAAAAAACATAATAATAAAATTTTAAATAAATACTTCAGCCAGAATCAAAGAAACTGTGATCCAGAAATAACAATAAACAATAGTAAAGAAAAATGATGTAAGTGTAGGAATCTTGAAAATTGTCCTTTGAATAATAAATGTCTCATAGAATCTGTAGTTTACCAATGCACGATGTCATCTATTGAGAATCCTAATACTGTGAAATTTTATATTGTATGTACTAAAAATGAATTTAAATTAAGATGGAGCTAACATCTGACTTCCTTCAATAATATTAAGTATCACAAACAAATATCCCTATCCAAATATTTTTGGCATTTTGAAGAAACAAATAAAACAGCCAAAGTAAATGGAAACTAATAAAAAATGAGAACATGTACATTTTAAATAACCCATGTCCTTTGTGCCTACATGAAAAGTTATATATTATTAAGTTTGTGAAAAATAAAAATTTATTAAATCAAAGAAATGAAATAGCAGTTTTTTGTAGACATTGTCTCATATTTTCCTTAAAAATAATTTATTATAAAAATAATTTGCATAATTCAATATTTACTATTTTATCAAAAATAAAATAGTTTAAAAAAAACGAAAGTTATTCAGCATCGCTTGAAAGTAAAACTGAACTTCAAAATTTAAGTTTAATTTAAAATTTAGGTTTTGGTTTCAAAACGTTAATTTCTGTGTCGCAATGAATACATATTAAATAATAATATTATGCTTTACTGTGTATCGAGCATTGTTTTTAAAAATAAATGCTAAAGAATTATAGATTATAAATCTGACTGTTCTTTCTTTTTATTTTGAGATATATATATATATATATATATATATATATATATATATATATATATATATATAATAGCTGGCCACTCATATTCGAGGATACCCGCTTATTAAGGTGGCTAGTCAATCCCTATTGCAGATGCTAACTCAAGCATATTTGTGTTTGTTCAACACCCACAGAGCCAACCTGTGGTTTATATGCAGTATACATGTACATTATGCCCTACCAATACCTCATAAATAATTGACTATTCAATTTTTATCATGTGGAAATACGGAAAAGACATATTGGAGATGCTACTTGGTTTCAGTGAGAAATTGAAAGAAATAAGGCAAGAAAGAAATAACCTTTTCAGTGAGAAAAAGAAGGAAAATAAAATTCAAATAGGAAAGCCATTAAATTTTCATAGGTACGACAAGGTGATATGTGAGTGTGAAATATGGAAATTAATAAAATCATTTGAAAAAAAAAAAACATTAATAGAAAAAGCAGTGCTCAGGTGAGATTAATTTTTTTTCTTTTTCTTTTTCCAGCTTTCACATAATTTTTGGTTACACAGTGATAAAGACGAAGTTGTATTGAAAGAATGGGAAGTTGAATCACCTCATCATTATGAAAATAATCAACACATTTCTCAGGTTTGTTTACTCATTCATTTTTGTTTTACTCTGAATTAACCAAATCACTTTTTTCTTTATATCTACAACAATTTTTTTTTTTTTCTAAATATTTAGTAGATTCTTGTTTTGTAGACTTACAGCCATACCTTGTTGAAACAGTGGTTCTCATATGATCACTAAAGTTAAGTAATATTGAGCCTGGTCAGTACCTAGATGGGTGACCATTTGGGAATGAATACCAGGTGCTTATGCTTGGATGTGCGGGTGGTGTAATGGATAATGGCTTGGAATTGGAAATCAGAGAACCAAGTTCTAATTCCAGTTGAGTTTGTTATATTCACTTATGTGCAAATACCCTTGGGAAAGGCATGAATCCACCTGTGAATTAGTAGGATTTGTATCAGTAAATAATTATATCCCAAAAATTCTTACAATTTAAAAATACATTCTGGCTTCAAGTAACCTGTAAAAAAAAAAATTGATAATTCATAAAAAACAATCAATAATCAGTCAGTCAATCCTGTTTTGTAATTGGTTTCTGATGACTATCCAGGGTTTGTGGACAACATGGAAAACTAGGAATTGAAAGATAGTTACAATATTTTTTTTTTTAAAGAATTAGGGCAAAATGAGGCTCAGACTCAAAACAATTCACTGTTAATAACTCATTCTTGAATTGCCCCCTTATTCTGTTGTAAGCCAAAGGGTGCACATCCTATACATGCATCACCAAAATATTACCATGCCCCACTGGTGGGAATCATTGGTATAAAGTGAGCTCTATTTGAATTTAAATTTTATTTTGTTAATTCTGTTTTATGTTCTGATAATTAATTTTATTCCATGCTTCCAAATTTAATGAGTTTTTTTTTTCTGACATAAATTATAATTCCTTGAAATAAATTATTATCTTTGATTAAAATGATTTCATGTTTTTCATTTAAATAAGGGTCAGATATAGTTTCTCTACAATATTTTAAGGTTTATATCCTTAATCAACTCCTTGTCTTTTGTCTTCATTAGCTATGGTTATCGTTGGTTTTATATTTCTGCAACAAGATTAAATCTTGTAATTTGACTCTCAGTTGTGTACATAGCAATCTTTTTTTTTTTTCTTCTCATAATCAGAGATGGTAAGGAAAACCAAGAAAACAAAAAATAAACAAAAAAAACTGATGAACAGCGTCAAGAAAGCACCATTTTCTTTTTCTGTTCTTACTAGTGACTTCCTATTTGCTTTGGTATAATCTTCTTTCAACTTCAATGATCTGTTGTTAATTAAGGTCAGATAGGGTGGCATGCTTAGTTTCTATTTTTGGCCTCTTCTCCATATTCCTCTCTCCACTGCTTCCAAGTGCATTACAGTATTGATGATATAGTTTTGGGGTCACCGTTGTGTTTTTGGGTGTACATATATGTGTCAAATAAGAACGAACACAAAATTTGAACCTTTATACATTTTGTAAAACATGACATGTGATTACCAGTAGATTGAGAGTTTAACACATGACATGTAAGGATGCGTGACCGCCATCTTGAAATCCCTTTTCTTTGTTGTCCTAGAGAGTTCTGATCAAGGGGCATAACTTAGTTCCTATTTACAGAGTGAATTATCTCCATTGTTATGACATCTGTCCTAACAGTCACCACAGATCAACTCCTTTTAGATCAAAGATTCTTAATTGACATTAAATTTGATTCAAACCTCTCCTCTTTACTGGCATGAATCACATACTACATCTTAAAATGGATGCACATTTGCATGAATCAGATTGAGAGAAATGATTTATATAAAATAATCTCTATAGATTATGTAATGATCTGAATATAACAGTAAATCTATTCATTGTATTGCATCTCTTAATTAACCTTGTTTTTCTTTAAAAAGCTTTTTGTTGGTTTTTAAGTTGATTTAGTCAGTACCTATTCTTTCACTAGGTTTGGATTGCTTGAAACTTGTTTGATCTGCTTGTTTTTTTCTTGTCTTTTTTTTTTATAGAGTTTCCATTGTCCTGGGGCTTCCAAAATTGTCGTGTCTTTTGACAGTCGCTGTGAAACAGAAAGTAGGTAAGCATCTGGTCACCAATTATGCCAGAAAACAAAACTGCCTTTTATTTATTTTTGTGTGATTTTTAACAAGTTTATTTTGCTGACTTAATGTTAGTGATGTGATTTTCATCCTTACTGGGTGCTCCACTACTGAGGCCTTGTGTCAGATAAATAAATATACCTGTGGTAGGTATATATTCCCTACTTTACCAGTGTGTAGTATTTGAATGCTTATAAAAGCCAAGATTTTAAACCTGACAAGTGGCTCATCTTTTATTTGGCGTTTTGCACCAGACTAAAATAAATGTCTACATTTCTGAGGATGCAAAAGACATAAGTTTCACTGAAATTGAATCTAATTGAGTCTTTTGAAGAAACAAGTTTAAAAATTAAGTTTAGGTTCAAAATTGTCATGTTGGAATTTCATTCTGGTGATCAGTGAAAGTTTTATTTATAGCACAGCAATTGTATATGGACAAGATGCATGGCACAAGCATATTATTACTAAGTCATTTCAAATAAGACCTTCATTTACTTCAAAGGGAAATTATACTGAACAATTTAGCTATATTATGATGTAATATGTTATACAGTACTGTCATTTTAGTGTCATTTTCAATAAACAATGCAAATTTAAAACACTTTATCTTATAATTTGTGCCCAGTAGTATTATGGTATTATATACATTTTTATCTGTCATTTTGTTTTTATTATGATTTAACAAATCTTATTCATTAAATAGCTTTTTTTTTTACAATTTTTTTTTACACAGTTTGTTTCTACTTACTGAATACAGCAAAAAAAAAATGTATATTTTTTCATAATTAGAATTCTGCTTTGAATATATTTTCCATTCAAGATATCAACTTTATTTGGATTTAATCTTGAAATTGTGAAATTTTGAAGTCAGTTTGTAAGCAAAAACCTGAGGATATTAGGTATTTCTGCATATTTTTTTTATATGGTCTTTAAAACTAGATGCTCAAAAATTGGTAAAGTCTATGAATCTAATTTTTGGTGTAACTACTTATCACATCAAACCCCAGCTTCCACACTGAAGTTAATGTTGATTTTCTAAAAAAAAAAAAAAAAAAAAAAAAAAAATCAACCTGTTCTATTGTTTATATGATTAGAATTGAGAAATAGAAATAAAAACGAATACTGGGATTATCTCCCTTCCCTGCTTGGATTGGAAAATTCGTAAACTTAAGGAATCAGCACATATGCTAGGCCACAAAAATCTCCTGAGCCGACCAAGCATAGAAATGAATACAATATGGGAACCAGTAATGAGGAGTGCCAGAGTAAAGCGATAATAACAACCAAGTTGCACTGGTAAAAACATGAAATGATAAGAGCAAAATTGCAATATGAGCACTGGTAAAAATGGATGCTGAAAATATTAGGTTTATAATATACTAATAATAATACCCAGAAATTCATACACAGATGTCCTCAAGGACACATAGCACAGTGGATAAAGGCATTGGTTAGATCCAGTGACAGGACCCAAAGAGTGTGAGTTCAATACCCAGTTAAGGCAGTGGAGAATTTCAGAGGGAATATTAACAGGAGATAACTGATAACTGACATCCATTAAACATGGCATGTGGAACTACCCCAGTGAGCGAAGGCCTGAAGTGTACAACGGCTGAAATGTAATAAATATGGCGACAAAGATGAGGACAATGTAAATGATAATAATGTAAATAATGTACATAATACCTCATATCAGAAATATAGACAGATAATGAGGATAACAGTCTGAATAATGTAAATAATGCAAGTAATCATAATACCTCATCTCAAAGATATAGACAGATATTCAACAAGAATAGACCCACATGTGACATCAAAATCCAAAGGTATATGTGAATAGTGAAAAATGCATTCCAAAAGCTAAGCAAAGTATTAAAAAATAAGAAAATTTCATAAGAAACATAGAAAAGAGTACTGAACTGTTATGCAATATTGGTCCTCCTATATGGTAGTGAATGCTTCATAATCATCTTGTAGATAAAGAAGAGACTTGAAATGACGGAAATATAGTTCTACAGAAGGATGCTAAGAATCCCATGGACTTAACATGCAAGTAATGAGGAAGTTTTAAGGAAAATGGAAAGAAAAAATGATATTTATACTTAGAATCAGAAAGTGACAGTTGAAAGTACTAAGATATATGAGGAAAGACGGCTTGGAGAATTTGACACTCACAGGACATTGAAGGCAAGAAGGGCAGAGGATAGCAGTGAATAATCTACTTAATGAGTTTGTATAAATTGATGGCAGAACAGGGACTGGGAGAGATAAAAAAAAAAAAAGTGGCAAAACTTACTAAGCTACAAAGGATAGGAAGTTGTGGACAGCCATGATTGCCCACGTCTTGAAGGGATATATCATATAAAAGATTTTGTTTAGTATTATGATGAAAAATTGTTGCTTATGATCAAGGCAAGAAAAGATGTGAAGACAGGTTTAGAACCTGAAATTTTTTATGTCCACATGAAGTACAATAAAAAAAAAAAAATAAGTATCTGTCACCAGTGTGTAATAGAAAATTAGTGTGTCTTATCAAAATAAAGTCTTGGGTTATGATAAACAACATTCAGCAGCAAGGCCTCTGATTGGGAGATTGGAGGTTTTTGAGGAGTGTCGTACCACCTCTTAATTTGCTTTTGTTCTCAGGTCCACCCCGACCCAGTCTGGTAGCACTTGTTAGGGTCACAGCTGTGGGCAAATAGTTAGCCCCCAAAACAAAAAACACAATGAAAGTATAAAAATACATTTTTATAGTAAAAATACCAGCAATACAGTTTTATGTAAAGACAGACCAACAATACATGATCAGCAATAAATTTTATCTGTAGCTGAAGGAATACAATTGTGTTCAAAATATATTTAGTTGAAGCCATAAAATTGTGTTCAAATTATTTAGATTTCAGCATTAAATAACCCATGGAGGTTGATATTCTGCTAAACAAAATCAACCAACTAAATAAAATAAAACCAAAATTTGAAATATTTCTTTTTAGCAGGTTTATATTGAAAATATAAAACAAATAAACCTTTTTAATTAAATTCATCTGACTAGTAGTGCTTGTTTTTGTCCACCATCATCTGTATCATGTTTTTATTATATTTCACTAATTGCTCTCACATTTGATTTTCTTAAAGTGAACACTAGAAATTACGCTATTATGCAATATTTTCTGAATTTAATTAATCAAATGGTAGGAGGTAAATAATTATGTAAGATGATTGTGTTGCTTCAATCTTCTAAAAGGGATAACTTGTTTGCCTTAAAAATCAGCATTCAAGATTATGTCTTTTACTTGGGTTCAAACTCATGCATGTTACCAATGATAATTATAAAAACTACCTCAGCGACTTTGTATTTAATTCTCTAAACGCGGATTGTCTGGTTCAATGTTGGACTCTGTTAAATGTGATGACTTTACTTTTACCATTTCAGGTATGATTATCTACAATTCAAAGATGCTACAGGTGAATCTTTCCGATTTGCCCATAAAGTCGGCTTAGATGGGTGGCCTGATGTCTTCATTTTTGCCGGTCCCTCATTACATTTCACATTCAAATCAGACAGTAGCAATACTGAATGGGGATATAAATTCAAGGTAAGAAAATCTATTGCTTCTTCTTTTTATCATCCTCCCCCTTTATTTTGTTAATAGAAGCAAAACTATGAACAAAAACATGAAGGATGAATCAGGTAAGTATTGATAAATATACATAGCAAAACGGGATTTGCATTTAAAGTTAATATTAAGCTTGAACCTTGTGCATATTTATATCCTTGTTCCAGTGATTCTGTGTACTTTTGTACCTAGTCTTATATTTTTAAGCAGACTATCTCTGATGTAAGTAAACATCTTGTCTATAGCGTATTATTTCTGATAGTATATAGGTGAGCAGTATTTAATTTACAAACAAGAATTACATATTCAAAATTTTAAATATTTTGATGTTTATTTCTGTTTTCATCAAAATATTCTACTTTATCTGAATAAAAGAAAAATCTATTTTTGATTAATATTCAAAAATATCATTTTATTTCACTATAGAAAACAAATGAAAACATTTCAAAGTTACATTTTGTGTTTTATTTGAGAATTCTTAATTAAGACTTGATTAAATTTTCTACTCTTAGTCAACCAAAACCTACGGCAAAAATTAACTACAGTAACCAGTTTGTATGCATTTTGTGATTTAGTTAACCAATATCAGGTTTAGTTAGATCCTGATGAACGATGGAACATTGGGCTATTTTTTTTTTTTTTTTTTAAATGCCGCATCTGAGGACGTGCTAATAGTAGAAGTTTTAGTGGGCGTTTAGATTCACAAGTGATCCTTAGCCTCTTGTATACACACTTTCAAGATAGTGTGGTCTGGTTTAAATTCAGCTGAGGGAGAAGAGATGATTTCATTACCTTTCCCAAAGGTATCCATACATTAGTGAATGTAATGAACTTGACTGGGATTTGAACTCAGCTCTCTGGTTTCTCAATCTGAGCTGCTAACCATTGCTCCACTGTGCTTCTGTCAAATATTTAATTGTTATTGCATATGTTAACAGATTGAGAAAAATTGAACAGGTTAGTGATCAGCAGAAAAAATTGACACAACATTGTTATTTTTTTATCACTGTGTGTGTGTGTGTGTGTGTGTGTGTGTGTGTATATTCTGTTAACCCCTTTAATGCCCACAACCCCATTTTTTGGATAATGGCCATTAATGGGATATAGTTATGAAAATCCTATAATTAATAGAAGATTTTTATAAACCTATTATTAATAATATTGGATTTTAATTTTTATAATTAATACTGGACTTGACGGTGGGCATTAATGAGTCAGTTATATTGGATGTGCAGGTGGTGTAAAGGTTATTGGCTCAGGATGAGAAATCAGAGAGCTGAGTTCAAATTCCAGTCAGATTTGTTACATTTACTTATGCACAATTATCCTTGGGAAAGATATGAATCCATCTTTTCTCCCCTTCAGCTATGAATTAAATAGCAAGACAGACTGAATCATATAGCCTTGGTTGGCAACCACTCTACCTTGGGAAAATCTTGTGCTTAGTTAGTCATGAATCTAAAGAGACATAATCACCCAAGCATGTATCATGTTGTGCCATACATGATACATATATTGGGTGATCATGTATGGCACTTAACTGACTGATATTGCCAAAATAGATGCCTGTGTTGTCTCCTTACTTCTAAAGGCTGATGGCTTAAGTAAAGTCATGCCTTGTTAAATAACATGCTCCACTATCAATTAGCATGGTATATACTGAGAAACAAAATGTATCTTATTTAATTATATAATATTCAAAAATTATAACATAAGCATGTTATAACATCACTACAAAAATAGCCATTTTGTTTCAACACTTCTTGTGTCTTATCAAGTGATGGTGTTGATTGCAAAATAGAGTTTTTTTTGAAAATTCAAAACCAAATCAAACCCCCACAATAAGGGAAACCTTATTACTTAACCTATGACGACCCATCAGAATACAAGTATATGAAAATTCAAAAAATGTGACAGTGTATTCTAAATACAAACCATTAGTTGATCTAATGTAATGTTAAACTAAACTAAACTTTTCAGATATTAGTATTCTGATTGGTTGTCATAGGTTAATGTAGCAAGGATTCCTCTATTGAGGGAATTTGAATGGGTTTTGAATTTTTAAAAAAACTTTATTTCGCAATCAACACTATCATTTGATAAGACACCAGAAGTGTTGAAACAAAATGGCTATTTTTGTAGTGATGTTATAACATGCTTATGCTATAATTTTTGAATAAATATTATTTGCTCTACTTTGTATTGAGCACTTTTTTAAAATAGTGGTTTTTGTTATCAGAATTTTATTCCATCTATACCAACCCTATATTCGTATATATATATATATATATATATATATATATATATGAGATGCAGCCTGCTCATTGTCCTGTTAACAATACTTGTGTTGTTGCAACAAAGTTTGCAGATCATCATCTAATGTGAGAAGGCACATGTTGGTAGAAAGGTGAGTTGTTGGATATGCAGATTCATTCAATCCTATCAAGGATATAGAGATTATGTCATATATGCCTGATATCTATGAAATCAAATGCTGGTCTCAAGAGTCATGTTAGGGGGTCGTGAATGCCAAAACAATACAGAAGCCATTACAAGTGATGTGAGGAGGCAGCTTTCATCTGATTAAGATGTAGCAATCACAATCATATATATATATATATATATATATATATATATATATATATGGTGGACTCTCCCATCGTATTTGATGTATGGGGTCACACAGCTCATTTCCTAGAAATCGACAGCCCAGACACCAGCACATATGATTTGATGATAGTGGTGAAGGCTTTGTGCAGAACCAACCACACTTTTGAAGGGCCAATACAGACATCTGGTACACTATGTGCCACAAGGTCCCCAAACGACCCTTCGCAGGTTTTGAATTCAGAGTTTTCCTTCTCCTAGACTAGTTGGCATCCTAGGCTATATAACCCAGTCTGTACTGCTATTTACCTATAGCTAGAGGGTGAAGAAGTGGATTAATACCTTTTCCAAGGGTATTAGCACGTAAGTAAATGTAATGGATTCAACTGGAATTCTAACTCTGCTCTCCAATTCCTCAAATTCTTCAATCCGAGCCACTATCCACTACTCCACTGTGCCTCATATATATATATATATATATATATATATATATTTATGAATAAAAATGACAATAGGAAAACTAGTAATTGCTGACGCGTTTTGTCCAATGTGGACTTTATCAAAGAAAAATACGAAATGAATTTAATTGAATAAGGTAACTAATAAAAACAAAAAAAAAAACAATGTTCTTAGCAACTGGAATGTAGAGAAAAGCTATTTTCATATTGTTAACTGAAAATAACGTCAGTATTTGTCACTTGTGGAGAATATTGTCATTATATCTGTGTTGATGTATTCAACCATTTTCTTTTGATTTAATGAATCTGTTGTGTACATTTGTTTGTGAGAGCAGTAATTTCATTAAGAAAGGTGAAATGGGGAAAAAAGTTGCTAGGAACATTGTTTTTTTTTTTTTTTATTAGTTACCTTGTTCAATTAAATTCGTTTTGTATTTTGCTTTGATAAAGTCCATATTGGACAAAACGCGACAGCAATTACTAGTTTTCCTATTGTCATTTTTATTCATAAATATTGTCTTCTCTACTGGTTAAATCAGAGAAATTTTCATATATATATATATATATATATATATATAGTGCAGTGGAAAAGAGCTATAGATATTTACTTGTTTTTGTACACCACTAGGACAAATGTGTGTAAATGGATTAGAAAGATTGTGCTGCCCCAGATCTTCCAAGTGGGAAGAGCTGAGTTGTCTTAAAACTCAGCATTTAAAATCCTGCCCATTTTTATTTTTTCCCCTGGGCTCTAGCACCAACCTTTGGCACTAAGGATTAATACATAATAATCTAATCCATCGAATTTGGTTCATAAATGGGTGCAGTATTGATGATAGGTCCCTACTATTAAGTCCCTATCATTAGGTTTCTACTATTAAGTATCTATTATTAAGGTTATGCTTTCTAACAATTATATAGGTTTTGGTTTGGAATATTTTCTGATATTCTTTAAATTCTATCTCACCTGTATTCTTGTATTTTGTTTTCAGGTAGTGGCACGAGGTAGTGCTGACACAGTTCTTACCTGGCCCTATGACATGCTGCTGCTGCTTACAAAATTATTTGGGCAATTGTGTGGATCTGTTCTCACTGCTAATCCAGGTAAGTTTTTAAAAATTAAAATCCTCTTAAAATTTTTCATTTAAAATTATATTTAAATTTTTTTTTCTATACTTGTTTTTAGATTTTTTAATTTTTTTTATATTAAAAATTCTTTTAATATCTAAAAAAATTATTTTTTTAGTAATTTAATTAGACAAGCCACAATAAAAGATAAAAGTTTGCTTTAAAAAAACAATTTTCTAAAGAACTTTTCATAAATCTTGTATTCAACTGTTGACTAATTTAATAGGTAATGGGGCAATAATTTTTTTTATTTTTAAATAATTACAATAATCATTATTATAAAAATAAGTAAAAAGGATGGAGTGAACATTTTATTTCTGAATTTTAATTTTCTTTCTATATTTCTCTAACTATAAGTACTTGGTCAACAATGTTACTAATTGGCTGTTCAAGTAAATTGTGATATCACAGGGAGGATTTATTAACTCATTAATGCACACCATCCCATTTTTTGGGGTGTAGGTAAGCCTTAATTGGCTATGGATAGAAATCTATAATTAATACCAGATTTTTATGAGCCTCTTGTTGTAAAGTCATGAACCATAGTAGTTGATACTCAAGTATTCACACCCGTCCTGGGTAAAACGATAAACTACATCCAACAGTAAGGCCTCTGATCAGGAGGCTTTGAGGAGTGTGGAACAACATCTTAATTGCAGGTGTTCCCAGGTCCATCTTGACCCGGGGTGATAGCACCTGTTAGGGTCCCAGCTATGGGCAAATAGTTAACCCCGAAATTGAGGTAAAAAGCATTTTAAAAGTGTAAAAATAGGTTTTAATACAAGAAATACTTTGTAAAAAAATTATTCCCAGAAATAAATTTTTGAAGAAAAAAAACTATTACCAGCAATATGTTTTTGAAAAAAATAATATTACCAGCTATACATTTTTGAGGAAAAAAATATTAACACAAATAGATTTTTGACAAAACAAAAATATTACCAGGGAAAAAAAGTTGTCGGCATTAAATGACCCATTGCGGTTGATATGCCATAAAACAAAACAAACCAAATCAATCAAGTATTCACACAAACTGAATATAGACAAATCTTCCAGGTTCTTGTCTAGGGGAGGTTGTACTCTCCTCTCTATTCATGTTTAAATAAGACTACAACTACACCTATAGTTGTGTCCTGGGTAAGACGATAAACTACATCCAACAACAAGGCCTCTGATCAGGAGGTTTTAAGGAGTGTGGAACCACCTCTTAATTGCTGGTGTTCACAGGTCCACCTTGACCCGAGGTGGTAGCACTTGTTAGGGTCCCAGCTATGGGTAAATAGTTGACCCCCAAACTGGGGTGAAAACACTATGAAAGTGTAAAAATAGTTTTTTTTTTACCAGCAATGATTTTTTGAAGATAAAATTATTGCCAGCAATACATTTTTTGAAAAAAAAAATATTACTAGCAATAAAAATCTTGTTGGCATTAAATAACCCATTGAAGTTGATATGCTGTAAAAATAAAAAAAATAAACCAAACCCCTATAGTTAATACTGGATTTTTATTTTGGATTTTATGGTGGACATTAATGGGTTTGACCAACGTTTCTCAACGTTTTTACCCTTGCGTAACCCTTAAAATAAATTACATGTCTCAAGGAAACCCTTGCAAAAAAACAAAATTATATACCATATCTTTCTCATTTTATTTTCATTGTAGTTCACGTGGTAAATATCATAGGATATATTTTTGAATAACTGGTTTAAGGAAAAATTAATACTTCTTTGTCAAATATTTTGGTAATGCTAAATAAAATTCATACTGTTTGTTTATAATACTTCATCAGGGAGTTTTCATTCACACAAAAAATTTTAAATTCAAAAATAAAAAATAAACCAATATCATATACCTATAATATAAATGTAAACAGAACGAAAACTGACAATTGCTGCATTATTTTTTATTTTATTTATCATTTACTGGCAATGTTGGAAAGACATCAGGTAAATCAAAGCAAAATGGCCTGTGTACCAATAAATAGGTTAAGAAAATGTTACTTTCAGAGTCATTTGATAAAGTTCTTGTGGAACCCTTGGGGACCTTTTGTGAAACTTTAGGGTTCTGAGGAACCCAGGTTGAGAAACGCTGGGTTAGACAAATATAGCAAAACTTATTCACTCTGATAATGATAAAAATATCATAGTCTTATAGTGACACAGATTGTCTATTATTTTGTTGTATTCATGATTAGTGGCTGCCAAAGATCCAATCAGCTTGTTTATGGATGACAACACGGAAGACCTTTGGGACAATGCATTGTGGACGACCATTTTTAGAGGGGGATATACCAGTCCTGTCCTCCAAAGAACACTCTCAGGAAGTTGTGTAAGTTTTTTTTTTTTTTTCTTTCTCCTGTCTCTTCCATTTTTTATATCCCTTTCTTGGGACTCTTTAATCTTAATGCTTTCCTTCAGGATTATTTCAACTCTTACTTCTCTCTCTCACTTACACAGTCACATTCACTCACTCTCTCTCGGATATACTTACTCACTCACAATGCTTTCCTTCAGGATTATTTCAACTCTTACCTCTTTCTCACACACAGGCACTCACTCACTCTCTCACACACACACACACACGCTCAACCTCTGTGACAAGATAGAATGAAATCAGACCTTCAATCTAAGAATAAAGGTGAGTTGTTTGTCTGTGTTTCCAGGATTTTCTCAAAAAGACTTTTTTAAGAAAATCTTGGAAACACAAACACACTGGAGTTAGATTTTGTCTTTGCATAATTTAGGGAAGGTTTTTATGCCACGTCTTTTGTGCATACATAGGTGTAGTACCTGTTCAGACTTCAGAACACTGAATTAATAACTAATTTAACTGCTGTGATGACAGTAGAGGGTGCATGTGCTTACAGCTTTTAGGTGAAATGGTAAAAAATGTTGCAAAGAAGACCAGAAAAAAATCACTTCTTAAATGGAGAAATAGAATATTCATGTCTCCCAACATTATTTAAAAAAAAAATATTCTGTTAGAAATATAATTCACACACAAATTTGAATTATTTTCCTTCTAACCAAATGGTTGCCAAACTGAGTACTCCAATTGATAGCTGATGTTGGACATCTAGTAAACAGTCAGTTATGTGCTATGTGTGATACACGTTTAGGCAATCATGTGTTTTTCGATACATGACTGACGAGGCAGATTTTTTTCCTGCAGTAGGTTGCCATTTCTTTCTGCTGTAGACCAGTTTCCATCCAAGGCTGTAGAACCCGGACTATTCCTCTATTTATCCATAGCTGGGGGGAGAAGACAAGGATTCATACCTTTCCCAAGGTTATTAGCACGTAAGTGAATGTAATGAATTCGACTAGAATACAAACTTGGCTTTCTGATTCAATAATGTACCATGCGTGATACACGTGTAGGTGATCATGTATCTTTTGATAAATTAGTGATGAGGCAGATTTTTTTCCTGCAGTAGGTTGCCATTTCTTTCTGCTGTAGACCAGTTGCCAACTAAGTCTATAGAACCTGGTCTACCCTACAATTTACCCATAGCTGGGAGGAGAAGAAGAGGATTCATACCTTTCCTAAGGGTATTAGCATGTAAGTGAATGTAATGGATTTGACTAGAATTCAAACTTGGCTCTCTGATTCTTCAATCTGAGCCGTTATCCATTACTCTACTCTGGTAAATTTTAAAAGAGAAAAATGAATGACAAAAATTTGTTCTAGTTTATTTTATGTTTTTTTGGCTAATAATAATAATAATAATAATGTTCATTTGAGGTAACAAGTTAGTGTGGGCTAATGATCAAAAAATAGGGAAGATAAATTTGATCACTCAATGAGTTTTAAAACCATTGGAATATAAAGTCCAAATTAATAAATAAATTTGGAAACTGCATGCTGTACTGCTTGGCATTCATGCTGGAATCTCCAATACAAACATTTCAGTGTTTGGGTGTCAATCTGAGGACATTGCAGGAGAATAGGAAAGAGTTGGATGAGTCTAATGGTTATTATGAAGGTATAGGAAAACTCACTCTGATCATTTTGATAAGAAAAGAACTCTCGAATTTGTTTGTGAGGGCCTCAGACTCAACATGGTGATATATATCAAGTTCCTTGAGGAGGTAGTGTTGCCCTGGATTGAAAGGGTGGCTGCTGGAAGACTCCATGTCTGACAACAGAACTCTGCACCATGCAGACAACCAGGAGAACTCGGTCATAGCTGTCAGACTATTTCTTCGACCACGTCACCCTTTACATCTGGCCACTTAACTCTCCAGACTACAGCCCTCTTGATTATTATGTATAGGGTGCACTTGAGTGAGAGACCAACAAAACTCCTTGTAAGACCAAAGATGTATTGAAGGCAAGGATTACGGCAGCGTTCACCAACTTAAACATGGAGACTATCCAGAAGAGTTGCAAGAGATTCTGAAGTCGTCTGGAAGTTCAGAAGTGGCTGAATTGAATAAATTACTCTTTAGTATTTTTAAGATATTTTTCAGTGTTTTGATTTTTGTAATTTAGACTACAATTTATCAATTACACTGTGTGTGTGTATATATATATATATATATATATATATATATATATATATATATATATATATATATATATGTAATCTAATCTAATCTCTTTTTTTTTCTTTCTCAGTTCACAGATGTCAATCCAGATGTTCTCCAATTGCTCAATGATATGATGGATGGTCATCCAGGACTTGGAGCTGACTTACTGCAAAAGTAAATATATAATTACTCTTTGATTAAGTAGGACTTTAACATCAAAAGTCAGAAATGTAAAAATTCGGAAGATTTAAATTCATTTCAGCTGCAAATAAGTAAAGAATAGTCATTCTTTTCTTTTTAATTTTTCTGGGAATAAAACTTTTGTTTTGGTTTTTCTACATCAGTTTCATTATTTTCTACAATAAGATGCGAGTGATATTGCATTCTCCTGTCAATGACTTTATTCTGCTGACTTATTCCAAATCATAACCTTCATGGCTTCACATATGCACTGATTATGAAGAGTTGTTCACTTTATTGATCTCATTCTTTTTTATTGCTTTTGTTTGTTATTATAATGTGTTAATAAAGTATTATGGGAATGACCAAAGAAATAAAAAAGTATTTTGAAATCTGAATGACTCTTTATCAACCAGAATCAAAGAATCAGTTGGCTAAAACATTGTATCAACCAAATGTCAATGCTGAATTGATTCATCATCTCTCATCATAGGGCCTTTTCTTAGACAAACAATATGGCTTTCATTTATCCAGGTCAACTGCTGATGTACTGACGATAATTGTGGAAAGAGTTTATCATGTTCTAGATAAAATCAGTGAAGCCTGAGCTGTAGCTTTGGACATCTTGAAAACCTTTAACAGGGTTTGGCATACAAGTCTTCTCCACAAGCTGAAAAGTTACAGCATCTTTGGGCACATTTTTGAACTGATTCAGTGTTTCCTATCAAATTGCGAAATGAAAATTATCTTGAATGGCCACTCGTCTACATCCTTTTCTACTAATGTGGGTGTTCCCCAGAGATCTATCCTTGGTCTTACTCTGTATTTAATTTTCATTAATGACCTTCCTGATGACATCATCTCTTAACTTGGCATCTGCGCTGATGACACAACCATTTATTCCTTGATAGTAAGGCTGATCAGTCCGACAAGGACAAAATGGCAGCCGGTGTCCAAAACAACCTCAAGTCTGTTGTTAACTGGGACAAAAGATGGCTTGTTAATTTTAATGCCTCCAAAACTAAATTTCTCTCCATTAATCATCTGAGAGACCCCTCCCTGCCTTCCATCAGCATGGCTGATGCTATCCTCCAGGGAAGTGACTCATTGCACCTTCTTAGGCTAATGCTCTCAGATGACATGAAGTGAAAAGACTATATTGAATCCATTGCTAGATCAGCTGCTAAGAATGTCAGTTCACTGCCATGCGAGACAATTTTTCAATCAAGAATGTATCTTACATATCTATAAGTCTACCATTTATCCATGCTTAGAATATTGCTACCACATATAACCCAGTGTCCCTGCTATTTACCTAGAGATCCAAAGAAGAATCTGCAGTATTGGTCCTGACCTGACATCTTGGCTTCAGTCACTTTCCCACCACTGTAAGGTTGACTCTCTGTGCCTTTTCTATAAATACTTTCATGGTAATTGTTCAGATGAGCTCTACACTATGGTACCTAAACTTTTTAATTTAAGTGCAATATTAGACTGGCGTTGAGATATAATCAATTGACAGTTCAACTGGCTAGATGTAGCTGTAAGTTCTATATTAACAGATTCTTTTCTTGCACTTTTCGCTTGTGAAATTCCCACCCTCCATACTTTCAAGCCAACTTTAATCTGCAAAAATTTAAATGCAACATCAGTCGTTACTACAATTTTTTTCCTGATTACTCTTTTCTTTTTCCACTCATTATTAATGTTTCTGTTTTTAATTCTTCCACACTCTGTAACTCCTTGAATCTTAGTGGCCTTACTCTACTTGCATGGTGTAATAACGATTTAAAAAAAAATGCTAGACAGAAATGAGTTCACTTGTTTGAACAACTCTTGGAATAAGAACTGATATCAAAATTACAGAAGCTATTTTTGCAAAGCAACTTCCTGTTTGTTTTATGACAAGAGATATGGTAATTGTTTAACATTTAATTATTATATTTTGCCCAGAGTAACAAGTTAGCTAAAATCTTCATCTGCTTCCTGGCTTGGTTGACTGAATTCTGCCATTCGTTTTCTCTCCCTTTTGTCTACACTTATTTTTTCATTTTCTCTTTTTAATTTTCTCTTTTCCTTCAGTTTTTTTTCTAACTTTCTTTATGTTTATGCTCTCTCTCTTTCTTTTTTTTAACTCTGTCTCTCAATTCTCTTTCTCCCTGTTATTTTACTCTATCTTTCTTGAACTCTCTCTTTTTTTCTTGAACTCTCTTTTTTTTTTCTTGAACTCTCTCTTTTTTTTTCTTGAACTCTCTCTTTCTTTTTCTTGAACTCTCTTCTTTCTTTTTCTTGAACTCTCTCTTTCTTTTTCTTGAATTCTCTCTCTCTTGTTTTCTCTCTCTCTCTCTCTCGCTCTCTTGTTTTCTCTCTCTCTCTTGTTTTCTCTCTCTCTCTCTTGTTTTCTCTCTCTCTCTCTTGTTTTCTCTCTTTCTCTCTCCCTTTTTGAACTCTCTCTTTCTCTCTCCCTTTTTGAACTTGCTCTCTCTCACTTTTTAGCTTTGTCATGATAATTTCAGTATAGTGAATAATAATTGTTTATCTAAATCATTTTTTTTCTATTTTGCCAGATGTCGTGATCATTGCAAGCCACAACAAATTGGTGGCATTGAATTTGATAAAGCAATTACTGCTGTTTTTGCTGCTATTCTTTGGCACAGCCAGGATCTTCGGGAAGAACTGGAATCATACAGTGAGTGGAATTGACAGTTTTATTTTTCTTACTGTTTTTTATTTAGTTTTCTATTATTTTTATAAAATACCAGTACAGAAATTACCTTCACATAATTTAGGTATGAGTCTTGATAAACCATCTGCATGACTTAGCTTTTTTGATGGCAGGAATTCCATTTTAAAATTGTAATTCAACAGAATTGTTCCTCATTGCTGTAGTCGATTCACTGTATGTGTAGGATAGCGTTTTTCAACCCGAAAATAGATAACAATGGACAGTAGTCCATCTATAGAGTGAATCTTCTACCCTGGATGAACTTGTGAAATTTTTTCACAGTAAAAATTGTTTCCAAAGCCTCTTTCTCTATCTGGCTATAATTCTTCTCGGCTGATAAAAGTGTTCTTGACACATGTACTATCACTTTTACAGAAATATCTTTGTGCTTAGGCAAAATTATTGCACTGATACTGTAGATACTAATGTTGCTTGCCAAAATTATTTCAAATTTGGGATCAAAATGCAAGAGAAACAAGTACAACTTTAGAATCTTTTTAATTTTGTTCGGATGCTTTTTGGCATTCAACCATCCAATTACACTTAGTCTTTCTTTAGTAAATTATTTTATTTGCCATTTATCTGATAATAATTCAATTAAGTATGGCATGATGGTCTTTGGCAAATCCTTAGGGAATTCAATGTAAATAAAGGAATTATCCAAGTCATCCAGGCCTTATATAAAGATGCCACCAGTGCAATTCTGGGAAAACAAATGGGCGGATTCTTCCAGACAACTGTCAGTGTGGGACAGGAATGCTTGCTTTCACCCACAATGTTCAACCTATTTTTCAGGAGAATCATGCAAGAAACACTGAACGACGATGATCCTTCAATCTCTATTGGTGGTAGACCTGTCTGTAACCTATATTTTGCAGATGACATTAACTTCATAGCACATAGTAACAATGAGCTCCAGGACTTGACCAAAACCTTGTTGAAAATCAGGAAATGGAGGTCAACTTTGAGAAATCTAAAGTAATGGTGAATAGCGCAAACAATAGCACCTGTGTCAACATTAACATGAACGGGAATTCACTGGTGGAAGTGTCCAGTTTTAAATACCCTGGAGCAATCTTGTCTAAAGATGGTACTTGCAACTCAAAAATATGCACATGGATTGCTGCAGCCATGGCAGTGATGACCAACTTGACAAGAATATGGAGGAGCAAAATCAGCTTTCAAACAAAGTACAGATTGTACAAATTGCTGGTAGTCTCCATTCTCCTATATGGATGTGAAATGTCGACACTGTTGGCAGAAACAGAAGGATTCAAGCGTTTGAGGACAAATGCATGAGAAAACTCCTTGGCATCTTCTATTTGAAACATAAAACCAATAAGTTTGTATGAAAAAGGGTTGAAAGGTTTGTGGGCCACCAGGAATCTCTTCTTGTCACTGTTAAATGGAGAAAAATGGTGTGGTTTGGGCACGTTACAAGGTATGGCAGCCTGTGCAAGACCATCAAGCAAGGCACCATTTTAGGTGGACATAGGAGAGGATGCCAATGCAAAAACTATTTGGACAATGTCAAACAGTGGACAGGTATGACTATACCAGAATTGCTGACGGCTGCCATTGATAGAGACAGTGTAGATTCTGCATTCAGATCAACCCTATGATTACAAAAGTCAAGAAATATGAAAAGTCCTTATGAATAACACAAAAATACTCTATCATATAAACTTTAAAAAAAATGACCTCAAATACGAGAAGTTTTAAGCATAAAAGGAAGAAAAACTTTTCATTAATAAAATTTTATCAAATTTTGGAAAAATGTTGCTAAGATTTTACTCTATTTCTAAGTTTCTTCCGAAGTAAAATAAATGAAAAATCAGTCAAATGCTGGTGTATTTAATGTTGCAGTATTAATAAAAGATTTTCTTGGTCAAAAACTAACTTATTAAAGTTTTTCATTGAAAAGATTTATTGTACCTGGTTTCATAATTTATTTATTGTACCTGGTTTATTATTGTACCTGGTTTCATAATTTGTTTTTCTCTCTTCAGTTGACCAGAAAGACACTTGGAAAATTCCAGACAGTATTTACACCGCTTTCAACTCTGCAGAATCCATTCGAAAACCTTTGGTAAATGAACCTTCTTCACTACATTTTAGTACTTTGTAACCATATTGCGGTTGTTTTTCTAATCATTATCCAAACAGTTGTCTTTACATAATTTTATAAATATTCCACATGGTTCGGATTAGACTTATTCTTTATTTTTGAACATATTCCTAGAAAAAAACAATGATTTTACTGTTGGTTGTCCTAAAACTACTGGTTGTTCCAGGCACAGATGAAATTATTTACAACTTACTTGACTATGTGGTTGTCCTAGATGATCATGGCCAATTCTGTCACATTCATATAATATATTTTTTTAGTTCAAAGTAGATTTACAAAGGTTAGCCTATATTGATTTTAGACTTCAAAATTGAATCCTTTCCAGTGGATGATTATTAGTATGCTCATCTTGCAGACCATTGCAAGTGAGTTTTGTCTTCTGTGCATGACTCACATTAGTGTCTATGTACAAGACAATGGTGGGTATATCTATGTACAAGACAATGGTGGGTATATCTATGTACAAGACAATGGTGGATATATCTATGTACAAGACAATGGTGGGTATATCTATGTACAAGACAATGGTGGGTATATCTATGTACAAGACAATGGTGGGTATATCTATGTACAAGACAATGGTGGGTATATCTATGTACAAGACAATGGTGGATATATCTATGTACAAGACAATGGTGGATATATCTATGTACAAGACAATGGTGGATATATCAATGTACAAGACAATGGTGGATATATCTATGCAAAATAACAAAAGGCAAGATGTAGCCATGTATATTTTGTGTGTTGCACATTTTTGTATACATACTACACACTTATCCTTGAAAGAGGGCAACCTTTAGGAAAACTTGACGGGGAAGAGGTTACAATATCACTACACCGTATTGGTCATACCAAATTTATGCACTCATTTATACTTAAACATGAACCACAACCAAAATGCACAACCTGCCACCCCCACCTACACTGTTAACACATTCTCATAGAATCTGATGTTCTTACTCAAATAAAGAAACAATTCTACAAAGCAAGTAATTTAAATGATCTCTTCAAAGATTCAAGCATTGACGACATCCTGTCCTTTTTGAAAGTTGCAAAACTATACCAAAAGATATAAACCCCCAAAACTGGCCAATATCATAAACTTTTTCTTAACCGCTATACACAAAATAACCAAAACAGTTATAAATGTTATATATATATGTGTTTGTGTGTATATATTGTTACGAACTTGTAGCATATAGGTGAACCACGGGTAAAAAAAAAGAGAAAACAGGATCTTTTCTCTGTGATCACTCAGGAATGGAAGCGACACAAGAGAGTCAACAAAGAACAGACACAAGACAATGGATTTCAAAATAAAACATTTATTTATAAATATATAAACAGGTAAAGAAAGGAAAAAGAAAATTCATTTAACAAAGGGGAAAGGGGACCATGAAAGAACAGAAGGCGCGAGTGAATACATATATAAAGAAAAAGATCAATCCAAGAGAATCAACTTATCTGTCAGTCGAGTTGATATTTCCACACAAAATTCTGATTTGCCGAAGCGAGAGTTCTTATCCTAAAACAATATTTTGGTCGGCCGGCAATTTTCCTGGATTCCTTTTCTTTCACAAGTGTTCGGGGTCCACAGAATCTCGTACAGTTGTTTCGTTGGGTCGATTCAGTTTCATAGCAGTCTTTTCATCTCTAGTTGACAGACTTTGCTGTCTTCTTCATCTCAGTGGGCAGTCTATTTGGAATCTGGGCGATTTGCCCAGTGATGTTCATCTGCCACTAGTCAGACGGAAACTGAAAATCGTTTTTTAGATTTTTGCTGTCCCCAAAGACAGTCACATGGGTTCTCTTCATCCTTGACTGGGCACACAGGAGGATGGGGCACATATCATGCAGCATTTGTGTTATGGCCAAAAATTCAACGAGGTCTGATCATGTGAATCGCAGCAGGAGAGCCTGATGGTGCCTGGAATTTACTTATGGTCAACTGACTGATAGCTGTGGGATTTTGGAACCAGGTCATTTTCGCGTTGGGTCGCTTCAAAGTTCACAGGCCCGTGGCTTGTGGGTGGAAGAGTAGGTAAAGAGGGAAAGAATTTGTGAAGAGAAGAGGAGGGTATGGCTGACCATAGGACATATTAGCAAGTTGAAAGCATTGGATTTTATCTATTTTTATTTATTTATTTATTTTTTTATATCTAACTAATTTTCAACTAGAATTTGGGATTTTTCTTTGCGGTGCTTTTTAGCCTTACGCCTATATGGTTAATGAAATCGTGGGTACATCACAATATATATATATATATATATATATATATATATATATATATATATATATATATATTTGTATTGAGCACTTTTTAAAAAAGTAAATGCCAGAGAACCGTGCATTCTAAAGTTATTTGTTCTTTCTCTTCATTTGGATATATATATATATATATATAATTATTACAACCTATTTTTTTCCCAAACATACACATAATATATACATATAAACAAGATCTGGCATTATATAACCCTCTGGGTTGATGTGCTATAAAACCTAACCAATCAGTCAACCATGAAAGAGGTCATTACACTTTGATGCTCATAAACTCAAACTAGTGATATTCCATCATCACCAATTGGATCCAGAACTATCACTAACTGTGATGAACAGATATTGCCTCGGGGAGGCTCCATGCCTTGAGCACCAATTGGGATTTAAACTCGGCATACGATCAATCACTATAGATGCTGGAAAAATGGTCAGTTCCCTGTACTGCCCCTTTAAGTACCTGACTCCTCACACTATACTCTACCTCAAATCAGGCTGAAAATGGAGTAGTTCTGCCATATATGGGCAGGAGCTGTCCAGTCTTCACTTTCCAGTGACAACAAAAAGTGTCACAGTATTGTAGGTGACAAATTATTTTCCACCCTACAACCCCTTTCCTCACAGATGAAATGTTGCAAACCTCCTGCTGCTCTATTGCTATTTCTATGGAAAGTGTTCAGATGAATTCTTTAGTTTCACCAGTTCTTACTTTTATGGCTAAGACCTGGCATGTCACTGTCATTGTAGCAAACAACCCTCATTCCTTTTGTATTCCATTGGTGTGATATAAGTTCCCCTCTAGCAGCAGCTTCTTCCACAAGCTGCTGCTCTATAGAAGCAACTCGCAAGAAGATGCATCCTCGATGATTACAATCTTAACCTCTTCAAGTGTAGGGTTAACTGATCTTCCCCACATATCCGCATAAATTATGCCTCTTACTCTGTAACCCTCTGCCTCGAGTGGCTCCCGAGCCTTGTATAGGGTGAACAACATTGTAAAAAAAAGTAAAAAGGAAGGCACAGATAGTCTGATCCTATGCAGAAATAATCCTCTTATATTTAATGATTTCTATGCTTGTAGATAATCAGTTTGATTATTAGTGATAAAACAATGGCCTTTCTTTCTCATAATATTTAATGTTCCATTTTAAAATATTACGTGGATGACATGTTTGTAACAATAACAAAGTCCTTGGGACAATTCTAATCAGTTGCACTTGATATATTTAATATTCTTTATATAATATGAAGTTCCTCCGTATGACATTTCAATGTCCTTAAAGGTTTATTTCTATTTCAGATGAGTCAAAGGCAGAAAATGGCAGTTGAAGCTGACAAATCCAGTCGAACAACTTCAGATGCTGAAAATCCAGGCAAGGATTTTTTGTATTTAGTTTTATTTATTTTTATTTTTGATTGTGTTGATATTTTTTTATTTTATTTTTTTTTTTTTTTGTGAAATAGATTTATCATTGATGACAGACAGTATGAATAAATTTTTCTCCAAATAAATTTCTTTGGAATAGGAAAAAAAAATTTGTAAATAAAGCCCCTAAAAAGCTTGGGTCAATATTTTCTGCATTAGACAACCTGATGTTGCTTTCTTATGCAACCAAGACATTACAGTTGTGTGCTGAGGCTGTGACAATGGCTCCCCTAAAAGTAACTTTTGAACCTCAAAAACTTTGGAATAAATTAAAAATCTGGTATGGCTGCTTATATTGAGAGAAGTTGGGTGCACAATAATTTCTAAATTGAAATAATAGACAGAACAATATTGCCCATTAAGATGGCTGAAAGAACTAACATGTGTATACTGACTCTTTCTTGACATTTAAGGAAGTTTTTTATTAAATATTTTTGCTTTTTATAAATAGTTCACACCAATTCACAAGGATAATAATTGAAGTTTACATAAAGTTTGTTTTAATATTTGTATTGACGTGCATGCTAATTTAAAAGGAATATTGACTTTCATTTAAACCTGTCTGTTAAATGGAGGAATGAAAAGAGTACTTATCTAAATACTCAAACTGAATATGGCACAAGGCCATTTTTAAAATGGTAATCCTAATCATATGTGGGATTATTAAAAAAAAAAAAAAAAAAAATTGCTCAGTCTCCCTTGATACTCCTCTTATTGAGCATTGATTTTGACTCCCCACCCCTTTAAATTTAATAACAATGATGCTGCCTGGAAGTGGGGGGTGCCTCCCTCAAAAGATGAGCATATTGCTCTTAGTTTTATCTTGATATCTCAGTTAAATGGGGTTCTGACAATTGAAAAAAAGAAAAGGGGTTCAAAGAATGCACTCTTTTTATTTTAAAATATATACTAGCCAAATTAACTACACCTTGCTGCTTGTCACACATTTTTTATAAGCAAAATTTGATTGAATTTAAATCATTGTTATAATTTGAGGGGATAAATGATGCATTTTAATATTACTCAATGATCTTGCCAATGTAACCTCCATCTTCTGGCTTTCTCCTTCTATATTTTGGATGGGAGTCATTTCCGTGTTCAAATTTGAATTTAATTTATATCAAAAGGGAAAAAATTCAATGGGAAGGGGGTTGTGACCCCAGAAACCCCCTTTGATCAAAATGAAATATAAATTCCTAGTACTCTGGGTAATGTAGTTTCAGAATATATATGGTTGTGGGGTTGGGGGGCCTATCTCCCAAACCCTAGGAGGAGTCCGATAACAAACAGGCAGACAGTTCCTCCGTTAGGACTTCATTGGACTAGGTTTGTTTACAGTAATGTGACTAGACATATTCATAGACAAGAGACACTGGGAATTTTCAGTTTAGAAAATGTTTAGAAAGTGCTTTAATTGATAGATTAACCACAGCAAATTTGCATACAGGTTCTTACAATGTTTCACCATTCTTAGCAGATCTACTTTTGTATCTGTCTATATTTCTGAGATGAGGTATTATGTACATTATTTACATTATTCAGACTATTGTCCTCATCTTTGTCGCCAATATTTGTTACAACGTTTCGGCCTTTCAGTATCTGTCTATATTTCTGAGATGATGTAGTATGTACACCATTTACATTATTTGGACTATTGTCTTCATCTTTGTTGCCATATTTATTACAACGTTTCGGTATCTGTCTATATTTCTGAGATGACATATTATGTACACTATTTACATTATTTGGACTATTATCCTCATCTTTGTCGCCAAGGACACAGTGGATAAAGGCGTTGGTTAGATCCAGTGACAGGACCCAAAGAGTGTCAGTTCAATACCCGGTTAAGGCAATGGAGAACTTGGAGTGGGGATTAACAGGAGATAACTGACATCCATTAAACATGGCATGTGGAACTGGGACAGTCTATCCCAGTGAGCGAAATAAAGGGTTCAGTTTGACATTCTAACCACCTGAAGAAGGCCGGAGCGTACAACGGCCAAAACATTGTAATAAATATGGTGAAAAAGATGAGGACAATAGTCTGAATAATGTAAATAGTGTACATAATACCTCATCTCAGAAATATACACAGATACTGAAGGGCTGAAACATTGTAATAAATATGGCAACAAAGATGAGGACAATAGTCCGAATAATGTGAATAGATTTACTTTTATCACAATATGGGATATTTAATTACAAATGTGATGGAAACAAAAAAAGACAATCTAAATGGAATTGGCTAGAAATATATACCCTAAACATATAAAAAAATTTTTTCTAAATTTGTTGTGGAGTCAATAAGACACCCACAGTAATACAAAATGGACTCTGCACGATGCCTCAAATCAAAGTGAGTCAGAAGTTCGTTGGCATCATTTGGGAAGAATATCTAGTGTCATCATTGCAAGTTTCCTAAGTGAGACATAATATAATAACTGCTAGGTGTGAGTTATAAGAAAATTTAATTTCTTGAAAACTTTTTCCACTTTTTCGTACATCCTTCCTTCAAAACTTTTCTTGATATATAAAAATTTATATATTATCAAATTATTCAGGTAAATGCTCATTGTTTTAAATTTATTCAGGTATCAATAAGTTTCAAATTTAAAACAGCAAGCATTTACAAAGTTTAGCTTAATACAATATGGTTGAGAAATGGAGCAGGAAGATCATGTTTTCCAAGTAGTGAATGATAAGGGCTATTTACCTTTTTAACTTTGTGAACCTCAGATTACCTCAGTTATTCTTTTTCTAGAGAGTTGACTCTTTTTCTTTTACTTTTTAGTTACTGTTTGTCAAGAAAAAGCCAGGTTTTTATTAAAGTTTGCAGGACTCAGTCAGAATGAAATTAAAGGAGTAAGTAGAACCTTTTTTTCTTAATTTTTTTTTTTTTTCAACTTTCTTTTTTTAATTTTTTGTTACCTGCCTTGTGTGTAAAGTTCTTTAAAAGTTGGTTTTTAAATATTTGTTTAATTTGGGTCCCTATTATCCAATGTGCATCTTTTAAAAAAAATAAAAGAAAGAAATAAAGAAAGGTAGGCATCTTAAGTCTATAAACAAAGGCTCCCAACCTGACAACCTCCTCTGTGTCCTCTAATATTATAATTGATTAACAGAATGTAAAATGGAATATATGAATCCACTTCAAATCTTGTCTGTGTTAGTGTGTGTGTTCACTTTGGACAAATGTCCATCAAGGTCAGACATTGCCCTGCACACACCGAGGCTGCTGCTGATACCATGTAATCCAGTTTACACTCCTCTCTTTACACCTTTTGTTTTTCTTTTTTGTTCTTCTTTATTACTTTCTTCTTTATCCCCCCCCCCCCAACACTTCAATCTTTTATCTTTTCTTTCTTCTGCTATCATCTCAATTTGAACACCATATCTTTTGTTTGCTGGTCTTCCGCTCTGCTGCTTGTCAAGGGAGTCCATGTTATTCTTTAAAACCACATGATGATACAATTTCTGAACCCCAGCAAAAAGTAGAGGGGAGAGGCAGTATTCAATGTAAATCCCATTGGTCAATCACACCCTTCAAGAATGTGTTGCATCAATAGTCTCTTGGCAGGAGTAGAATAACAAAGTTACAATTGATTGGTTTGGTTTGTTTTACGGCAGATCAACCTCAATGGGTTATTTAATGCCGACAAAATTTTTATTGTTGGTAATATGTTTTTCTTTAAAATCTATTTCTGAGAATATTTTTCCTTGAAGAAATCTATAGCTGGTAATATTTTTTTCAAAGAATGTATAGCTGTTTGTATTGCTAGTACTTTCTTTTTTTTTTATAAATATTGCTGATAATAATTTTTCCTTCAAAAATTATTGCTGGTAATAATTTTTTTTTATTACAAAGTATTTCTGGTATTAAAACCTATTTTTAAACAAGTTTGGGTGTCAACTATTTGCCCATAGCTGGGACTCTAACAGGTGCTACCACCCCGGGTTAGGGTGGACCTGGGAATGCCAGCAATTAAGAGGTGGTTCCACGCTCCTCAAAACCTCCTGATCAGAGGCCTTGCTGTTGGATGTAGTTTATCGTCATACCCAGGATAAAGTTGCAATTGAAGGCACTGCTAGCACCTCTCCTTCAAAGAATATAACAATGGTATATGGATGTGCTTTTGTTTCCATGACTAGATTCTCTTTGGTAATCTTCTTTCTGGTGGGGGAGGAATGCATTCAGGGGCTGGGAAGGAATTTGATTTTTACATCAGCAGGGTGGCATAACTGAGACAGCTTTTCTGCAACTCATGTTGATTTTGTTCTCGTAATAGAAGCAGATAGGTTTGCCTATTGACAGGTTCACACTCCTCTCTAGTTTTTGAACAGGAGTAGAGGTTTATTTCATTTCCTGTTTAGGATTGGGTTTCTGATTTTTTCCAAAGTCTTTTCATTCTCTTTCACACCCAATAGCACCTTGTGTCTTAGTGGCTTTATTGCTTTGCTTCAGGTGAATTGATTAAAAAGTAAAAAAGTTCAGCATTCAGCTTTGCCACAACAATGGATGAGAGATGTGGAAAAGGAGGAAGGTGTTCTAATCTTCACTAGTCTGTGATTCAGAATTTATGGCCATCAATTGTCATTAGTCCCTAGCCTACAGACCACGCCCTATTGTTATTATCTACTTTTTTGAGATAGACCTGAGGTTATAGGGAATCACCACTCTTCCAATAATTCTTCCCGGGTGTCTATATTGGGAGAATATGGCACATTTTGCATTGTTTTATTGTCCTAATCATTTTCTTCATTCAAGTGGCTCTTCTCCATGACTTTGAACAGTTTTGAGATGATAGCAAAACACATAGCCTATGCTATATTGGTGAAAATTCACTATTTACATTATTTGGACTATTGTCCTCATCTTTGTTGCCATCTTTATCACAACGTTTCGGACGTTTTATGCTCAGGCCTTCTTTAGGTGGTTGGAATGTCGAACTGAACCATTTATTTCGCTCGCTGGGGTAGACTGTTCTAGTTCCACGTGCCATTTCTAATGGATGTCAGTTATCTCCTGTTAATTCTCCTCTGAAAGTTCTCCACTGCCTTAACCAGGTATTGAACTCACACTCTTTGGGTCCTGTCACTGGATCTAACTAATACTTTTATCCACTGTGCCATGTGTCCTTGAGGGAAATTAACTGGAGATAACTGACATCCATTAGACATGGCATGTGGAACTAGAACAGTCTACCCCAGCGAGCAAAATAAAGGGTTCAGTTTGACATTACAACCACCTGAAGAAGGCTGGAGCATACAACAGTTGAAACGTTGTGATATATATTGCGACAAAGATGAGGACAATAGTCTGAATAATGTAAATAGTTTACATAATACCTCATGTCAGAAATATAGACAGATACTGAAAGGCCGAAACGTTGTAATAAATATGGTGACAAAGATGAGGACAATAGTCCGAATAATGTAAATAGTGTACATAATACCTCATCTCAGAAATATAGACAGATACTGGTGCAAATTCATTTACCAATTTAGTTGGGAGTCAGAAGAATTGCGCAGTGAGGGGCATTATTCTTTGGTTATAGTTTTCCCACTAGCCATGTTCTCGTTAATTTATTTCTCGGATATTAGTTTTTATTTTGTTTCTAGTTTTGTTTTGTGTTTATATGAGGGTTATTGTGTCATGCCACTATAACCCATTGCATTGTTATTTGGAGAGGAGATGGGCACAGCCGTAATCTCATTATCCCAAGAACTGATATGAAAGACATGGTGATATTGTCAAAATGTAATTTGTTTTTTGAATTTAAATATTGTGTTCCTCTGACTTTGTAAATTTTTATGTCAGGTAAAATTTATCAAATTATTTTTTTTGTTTTTGTTTTAGAAAGCAAACAGTGAAAAACGTTTTTCTTTTCATCAGAGTGAAGTCAATTCTGCAGAACCTTTACCACTTGTCATGGAATTTGTGAAAAGTGAAAACTGGACAATAGAAAAGTAAGTTAAAATGAAAATTTTTATTTTCATTTTTTTATTGATGTGATATTCTGAAATGAGACATTGAATTTAAATTGGATGATTTGTTTTTTTTTTTTATCAAAAATTTTTAAAGGTTCAATCTCTAGTTGAAAAGTATTTAAGATAAAAATCAATTTTTCAGGTATTTGGGATAAAGTTAGATAAATTTAATTCAGAAATTATTATTGAGTCTTTTGTGTTTTGAACCAAAATGTGCAATGTTTTAATTGTCTGAATAAAATGTTTACATCAATTCTGCATTTTTAGCATTTTTCTTCCACTTGATCTTCAATTTGTCTCTCTCAAAGAATCATTTGCAATTTGTTTACTTTTGTTAGTAATGTTATGAATTTCTGACCACTGACAATCCTTTTTCTTAATTTAAAATATTTTTTTGATTTTTCAATTTGTCTCTCTTGTAAAATCACCTGCAATATATTCCTGACCATTGATTTTTCCTTTTAATCCATTTACATTATACAATTGCCAATATTTAACCTTTCATACCCACAAAAAAAATGGTGTTTCAAAAGCACAGTTATTCCCTTGACACTGCTATTACTCAATACACTTTTGATTCCTTCAACAATGTTTATTTTAAAAATGATGATTAGAATTTTAATAAATCTCAAACACATGAAAATGGAGTTATGCGTTTTCTTTATTCTTGAGAAGTGACAACAAAGATGTTAAATACTATTTATTTATTAGATAGTAAAATAGTAACTCATAAATATTCAAGTTGGTTTACATATTTTGATAAGTTTGCAATTATTTATAAAAGTTTGGATAAAGATTTTTTTTCCAAATTTATTTTTTTATAAAATAGTAAATAATAAATATCACATTGTATTTGGTTCACATATTTTTATATACTTGTAAATAAACATTGCTATGAGAGTTAGAAGTGTATACATAGGTAGCAGTGTCAAAGGAATAACCATCTTTTTAACACACACCATTTTTCTGTGGGCATGAAGGGTAAATATTACGATATGTTTTATAAATTATTGTATGTGTAATGTGAAGTATTTTTAATTATTTTGCTTTCCTTTCAGTAACACTTACTTTAATTTCTGATATTCTAATGTTTCCTTTGTTTTCAGAATTTAATTTCTACTTGTTAGAACATTCCAAAGAATTGAAGATTTTGTCTTTTCTTTCCTTGCAGAGTGCAAAGCATGCTGAAAGAACGTTCGGAATATGCCCATGTGCTTGTTGAGATTTACAATTTCATTGGAGATTTTATTTCTGATATGAGCACAAATGAAGATATTCTGCAGGTAGGTGGGATATCAAATCTTTGTACTGATTGACACTCTTCACAAATTGTTTGAAGGCTAAGCGTTAATTACTCTTTATAGAATATTCAGAACAAACTGAAATAATTGAAGTGAGGTCATTGAAAGGTCAGTTGGTTGTAAATTAAAATAGAAATTGTCACTTCCGAAATTGTTGATTATAAAAATCATTAAGTTACCAACTTGGTTATATTGTGTTTACCAAATGTACGCGGTCGCCCTTTGCAGTATCTGACCAAATGTACGCAGTCGCCCGTTGCAGTATCTGACCAAATGTACGCAGTCGCCCCTTTGCAGTATCTGACCAAATGTGCATGTAAGCCCTTTGCAGTATCTGACCAAATGTACGCGTCGCCCTTTTGCAGTATCTGACCAAATGTACGCGAGTCGCCTTTGCAGTATCTGACCAAATGTACGCGGTCGCCCTTTGCAGTATCTGACCAAATGTACGCAGTCGCCCTTTGCAGTATCTGACCAAATGTACGCAGTCGCCCTTTGCAGTATCTGACCAAATGTACGCGGTCGCCCTTTGCAGTATCTGACCAAATGTACGCGGTCGCCCTTTGCAGTATCTGACTAAATGTACGCAGTCGCCCTTTGTAGTATCTGACTAAATGTACGTGGTTGCCCTTTGTAGTATCTAATATTGAAACAGATATTTACCCAAACATTTAAAATGAATTTCTATACTCATCACTGTTATTATTATTTACATTTGAACTAATCTTTTCATCTTTGTTGTTTATTATCACCACAATGTTTCGACCATTATGCTCTCCAACCTTCTTCTGTAGACCTGGGTAACTTTTAGAGAATTTGGAGCTTAACCCTTTATGTTATTATTACAGTGTACCTCTCTATCTATTGGGTTTTCATTGTTATCATTGTGATAATGGTAACAAACATTAGGATATTAGTCCAAATATAAATAAATATGGCTTGGGAGAAGTCAGAAGAACATAAATGATATTTTCATATTTTTAGAAAATGATTATGATAACTGTTATATGGGAATAAAGTATCACTGCCGACATTTGAGTTTGAACATAGATCGCTAGTGAGCAAACACAGGCGATCCCATTATTGAATTAAGTAGACCACGTGACCATAGAGGAAATGCATATATGGGCAGTAGCGTGTGTCTAATTCTAGTCTATCCTCTATACTATATGGATTACTATTTCCCCTCTATCCTCTACTACTATACGGACTGCTATTCTTTACTATATTTACTATACTATTTCCCTATTCAGGTCACTATACAGGTTACTGTTCGATCAAGTATTATCAAGCAAGTACTATTAGTGCAAGTGATATTCGAAGGTGTCTGAGACCAGTATTGTTCAACAGTGTACTATAGTTATATTGGTGATTACAAAGTCTCTACTACAAAAAGCATTACAAAAGTGACAATGAGTATTTGTTAACATTACAAAAGTGTCAACCAAGTGTTCGTTGACATCACGAAACTAACAAAGTATAGAAATATGTTACATGCCTTCTCTATGACTCTGAAATGGAAAGCTAGTGAATGTTACAAAAGATGCCTTTACTCACAAATCTAACACATCATGCTGTGCTTTACTTGTGTGTCAGGAAATCATTTTTGTCTTACAGTTTCTACACAAAAACTGTTTTCTGTACAAACTAGGCTTCACTGATTGGATATTAAAGGTCATGTAATTGGTCACTTTGCATTTGGGGAAGAAGAAGAAGGTGACATGTTAACCGAACAGTTAAAATGATTTAAAGTTTTTTATATTTTTTAATTGAAAAGATGTCTGCTTTGATCTCTATTATTTATGAAAACAGTTTTACTATTATTTTTCAGATTCCCATCATCTTATTTTTTCAAGAATTGCTGTCTTATCAAAATCACTCATTGCATTATTGTGAATCATTGGATGGCTGTGGTCTGGAATTGGAGTCCAAAATCCAAGAATCCTTCTATAATCTTCTTTTGAAATTGATTAATGCCTTTCAGCTTTGTAAAAAGAGAGAACTGTCAAGGTTTGTCTAACCAATTGTCTTTTTACTTTCCTTTAGGCAAGAATTCTCTGTGTGACAGGCTTTTCACCAAGTACCAGAATAAGTTTTACATTGACAATAACAATTGAATCATTTCTAAAACAACAAAACATTCTTTTATATACCAGTTAGTAATTCATAAGCTCTGTCAGTTACTTGAGGCTTAAAAGTGCTTGAAATTTGTTTTTAATCATTTCATACCAAGCAAGGAAATAAAGCCACTAAGATGCAAGTGACTACTGAGTATAAAAAATATGAGAAAGAATACTAAAAAACAGAAATTAAGAAGACAGAATATAATGATTGACATTGCATTTAAATTTTTGAAGATTAAAGTTAAGTGGAAAGCAAGAAGTCAGAAGAGAGTTTCACAAGTGAGAAGTGCAATAGAAGAAACTTTCAACATAGGTCTCATCATTTTACAGTTGAAATGTCTACATATAACTGTAAGTCCTATCTGCCAATCTGTGCTGTGTTTTACAAAGTCAAGATTCCAAAGAGGAATGTTCATCAGAACAATTATTATGAAAATATTTATAGAAAAGGCATATGAAGCTATGTTATGGCAGTGAGAAAATGACTGAAGCTGAGATGTCAGCTCAGGATCGCTAACATTGCAGATTCTCCTTTGGATTTTACCAAGAATCTCTAAATACATGGCAGAAACACCAGAATGGATGTGGCAGCAATATTCAATGCATGGATGAATGATAGACTTATAAATATATAAGATAGATTTTGGTGAGAAAAATTGTGTGGGAAAATACAGTGAACCAACTTTCCTAAGAGCAGACATATTGATACATTATAATTTCCATTTCAAAAATTACATTATTTTTCCACATTAAAAAGCAAATTATTTTTATTTCAGGGTGAAGGAGGCTGCCTTTAATTGCTATCAAGCTTACCTCTTACATTTACTTGATATCAATTGGCAGGTAAGTGATGCTATACAACCATTACAACTATATATTTATAGGAAGATCCTTTCATATATAATGTGTCTTTAGCTTAGCCAAGCCCTATGCTTCTCAGGGTCTTACGTCATATTCCACCCCTTGTCTTTCATGTTTTCTCAGTTTCTTCTTCACACACACACACACACACACATTTCAGCAGTTTTCAATCTGCTTGTCTGAATCATCTTCAAGAAGTGAGAGCAAGATCTAAAAGGTCAGCCAATCTAACAGTGATCTAATCTCACAATCCTCACTCTTGCTCTATATGTGGCCTCCTTTGTAAATCACTAGCGGGTCTTAAAGGCCACTTAAGATTATCGCACAAAATTTCATAACTGATTCAACTAAGCTGTCAGATCCTCATACGTCGAAACCGACGGGAAAGTCCATTATTATTATTATATATATGTGAGAGAGAGGGAGTACATACTTTTCCATTTTGTAGTTCTCAATGACAGCTACATCAATTTAATCCCAAACTTTGTAGCGTACATCTATTACAGCCACATTTGTAAAATATTATTTGCACACGAGAAAAGAAGATTAATAAATTTAATAGGCATAAAACGTCTTCTAATCTTTTTAATGTTTACAAGAACAGTTGCTGCCAAAATGTACTGAATATATATAAAATGTATGCTCTGTCTGATAAAACATTATTTTAAAAATTTTTAAAGGATTTTGTTAAAATTGAATTTGTTAATTTTTTCCAGGTCTATGATTTATCATTTATCCATAAAATAGATTTACCAACATTCCTTTTTCAAGTATCAAAAGGTAAGTTGAATTTATTTTTAATTTAAAAACTGAAAAAACAATATCGACTGCATCCTTGACTGTAAACTGTTTTCTAATATTTGAGATTTTTGTGAAGAGGTCATTTCGCGAAGGTGACATTTTAATATTTGGGAAATCATTAAAGCTATTTATAGCAATTTGTCCATTACATTAGCACTTAAACTCTAATAATATATAGGTACACTTCTTGACTAGTGTGCTTAATTGGTGGTAAGTACTTCCTTTTAAATCAAATTAATGTTGGTTAGATTTAAAAACATTATAGATATAATAGCTATATTCTATCAATAATGCATCTATTAATTCCTGATCACTGACAATCTCTTTTTTTCTCTATTTGTAATTTATTTCTATAGTAAAATTATTTGCAATTTATTTATTTTATGACACTCCTATTCTTTCTCTAATACTTCCATTAATTCTTGTGATTCCTTTTTATTTCCTGTGTTTTCACAGGCAACATGCAAACTGATTTTCACAATTTACTAAGACAAATTGAAAATTGTAGAAATTAATTCTTAATGAAATTTTTGTTCTTTTGTCAGAAATATTTAGTTAGCTACTGCAGAAAATAGCGCTAAATTGGAGAGTGTAAGTATCCTGGTTAAGTCAATGGACAATAATAAGAAAAACCTTTCTGACGTATACTTGAGTTCAAATACTTTTCATGACAGTAGCTCATGACAGAAGTTTTTGTTAGAAAAGAGAAAATGAAACAATTATTCTTGGTATATTTAGAAATGTGGTAATAAAATAGAACTATTATATTCATTTACTAACAGAATTTGGTGTGTTTTAGGAATTAGATTTTTAAATAAATTCAAATTAGGCTAAACAGAATAGTTGTTGACCAATTGCAGTAACAAATTGGACGTGCTTTAAAAATATTTTACTTTAGAAGTAAAATAACCTTCTGCTTTAAAAATATTTTGTTTTAGAAGTAAAATAACTTTCATTAAAATATGGCCACAGTTACATTCAGATGAAAATCATCAAAGAAGATTGTTAATTCTTCCTTTGTTTCTGGGTTTTAAAAAAATTAGTGTTAATTAAATGGCTTTTCAACATATATATATATATATATATATATATATATATATATATATATATTTTTTTATTATAATATTTTTATTAATCGAGATTATAATAAAAACATTTTACATTGCTATACAAAAGCTTTCATGTTTCAATACTATGATTCTACTTCATCAGGTGATGTTTAGTAACTGGTGATAAAAATGATTAATTCTGGCCTGATGTACCCCACTCCTTTAACTTTCTGAAAAGAGGTAATGTTTTGTTTTTAAATTGCTTTAAATCATTTTTATCACCAGTTACCAATCATTGCATGAGGAAGTACAATTATAGTATTGAAACATGAAAGCTTTTGTGTAGTGATGTAAAATGTCTTCATTATAATCTCTATTAATAAAGATATTATAATAATATTTTGCTCTATCAGTGCTCTTTGAGCACTTTTTAAAAAAGTAAATGCTACGAACTGTGGATTTTTACTACATTTGTTTTTTTCTCTTATTTGTATATATATATATATATATATATGATAGTAATAAGAGATCAGAACAAAACATGTTGAAATTGCTACACAATAGCTTTCGTGTTTCGGTAACTTTGTGCCTCTACAGGTGATTAAATGATTTTTAAGAAAATTTCAAAGGCAAAATGTTACCTCTTTTCTGAAAGATAAAGTGAGGGGCTGAGAAAACACAAGGTCAGAATTTAAAATAAATTTGTGGGGTTGTCTTGATCAACCAATTAAATGTCAGTTTGATATTAAATAGAAAATTAAGCTTAGAAGGTGAATGTGGGGGAGTTATTTTTTCATGACTTAATAAACCAGAACTTAGACAGGTCATCATTGACAATTGCAGTAAACTTGTAAGCAACAAATGCATTGTGATTTTAGACAAATATGCTGACATGTTCAATTTTTCAAAGGATGCTGAGGGGATGGGTAGGAAGATAATCAGAAGTTAATTTCAACAGAAAAAATTTTTTAAAATATATATTTGAAATTTTTTTTAAAGGTTAAAAATTACGTGTTTTGTCATATTAGAGACAATTCAGTTTCCCATTTTAAAAAAATAATGTGCTTGTCTTCAGGATTTGTTGTCTGCTGTTAATGTAATAACTAAATTGAATTGTTATCTCAAATTTATCTTGGCTTTCTTTGTAGATAATTTGATTACCAAAAATTGCAAGCCCGATGTGATTGAAGAAGAAGCTGAACTTGAAGAGTACGAACGACATATTAAGATGTTGAAAAAGACAAACAAACAGGACTTTAATTCTTTTGAAGAGAAAAATGGACCAGAGAAAAAGGTGAGATTAGAAACTTTTTAATTTAAGTATGTAATTGAGTTTATATATGTATATTGTTAAACAGATATTTATTTTGATATCTTTTTTTGGGGGCATAGAATTTCAATATAGCTTTAAAAATCGGTATAATAGCGGAATGAGGAGCAAAAAAACAATAATATTGATATGAAATTCTTCCAGGAAGCATTTATACAAGAGTAAATTAAAAAGTAAAGGCAATTTCCATACAGCACCTTTATTTCCACTGATAAAGAACAAATATATATGTCACTTTTCAGCATAGTCAACCTGCATGATATACTCCTTGTATTGTCCTGCTCTTAGAGGAGGGTGAATGGAGTCTCTCTGAGCCTTGGTTGGCAATCCATTTAGTGTTGGTGTCACGATAAAAACACACTTGATAGCCCTAGCGAAGCATCAAGAATTCAGCGATTTGACAAGATTATGAACTACACCAATCAAAGTATTGGTGAGTTCAATCTCGGCTGAGGCCGCAAGATGATGATGATGATTGTTCAATGAGCTTCTTCATTCCTTCTGAAAAAAAAAAAAAGAAAAAAAGTAGCTTTTTCTGTCTGCATCACTTGTTTCGACTTGTTATCCTAAGTCATCATGCACTACGTCTTGTGCGGATCCCTAGCCCACAATTGCTGTCACTTGTGCTAGCCTGATTCATTTGTCTTCCCTGATCTAGGCATCAACCCTCTAGATGTGTTCCTCCATGCTCAATGTTTTTTTGCAACCAGATCCGCTTTTGTCGATTTTTAAAGTGTTCTTCTTTTGTTGATACATGGTGCATGCTCCACACTGCACCAACATCTAGCAGTGGATTTCTGAAGGTTTGACTCTCTCTACCCAGAAGAAAGTGTACTCCACTGCGTTGTTCCTTGATGATACACTGAGTAGTTGTCCATATGTCTGATCTTGTTGCTCCCTGCTATTCAACTGAACGATAGAATGCAGCTAGCTATTTGTCATCCAATGTGCATGTGTTGTGCATCAGTGCCTCCATGTTTCCACCATGTTATTTCAAAATTTCCTTTACTTTCTAATTTACCCTTGAATTATTATAATAACTATAATATAAGAGCATTTTAACTAATGTGATTTTTGGTTGACGGTTGAAATTTCTGGGACACATAATGAGGAAAGGGGGTTTAGAGATTTTCATACTCACAGGGCATTGAAGGGAAGAGTGACTCAAGGAAACAGTGATTCTGAGAAGGTAGACCATGTACAGGGAGGGATAGTAAGAGGGCAGACATTGCTTAGTGCTACAAGAGATAAGAAGTTGTGGAGAGCCATTATAGGTGACATCCTGTAGTTGCATGTCACATAAGACATTTTTTATTCTCTCTTCAAGACTAATGTTGTGTGTGTTCTAATCCCAGGCTATTGTCTTGTATTTGGTTTTGGAACTTTCTCAATATACCATTCTGATTTGAGCATCCAAATTTATATGCTAAAGTTTTTATGATGGATGCACCCAGAAATATGGATTGTAATGATGAAGAAAATAAAATTTTACAGACACTATTGGAATCTTTTTGACATTTGGGTCTGTGAATTGTTCCTTTTGAGGTTTATGGCTGCATCATGTTAAAACACTGAATCAAAGTTAAGCAGCATTGAGCCTGGTCAGTACCTACATGGGTGACCAAGTGCTGTAAGCTTAGATGTAATGGATAATGACTTGGAATTGGAAATTGGAGAGTCAAGTTCCAATTCCAGTTTGATTCATTATATTCACTTATGCACAAATACTCTTGGGAAAGGTATGAATCCACTTCTTCTCTCCCCAGATATGGGTTAATTAATAAAACTTGTATTACTTAACCATTTTTATCTCTAAAAATAAAATAATATAGTGTACAAAATATTTAGATTTCGGCATTAAATAACCCATAGAGGTTGATATGCCGCAAAACAAAAACAACCAACCAACTTATTTGTTGGTGGGGACTATTAAGGACCTGAACTGTTTTACTTGCAAGGGCTTTACCTTATGATCAATGCACAATTGCAGCTGAGCAAACAAAGAGTGACACACATACTTGATGAGTTCGATATGTGTTTCCTCAAACGTTGCAGTGATTTGAGCCTTCAATTTCTTAAATGATTCAAGGCTTTTTATGATAAACAATGCCTTTCATGTGTCCCTAAAGAAAGAAATCGGGAAATGGGAATTTGTGGCCACACAATTGATCGGTTTTTTTGGAAAATCTTTCATTAAACCATTGACAAAAGATTTAGTAAGAAAATTAATAATTGTCAAGACAAATATAAACAAAATGACTTTTCAGAATCTAGACTCATCCTGTATATTTAAATTCTCAGTGATGACACTTGTCATGATCAGTCAAAAAATAACATCACATTGACATGACAACACAAACCTTCAAAAGTCAGAATCATTCTAAAAATGCAAACTTCACCACGGACTCTGTATTTCATTAAATTTCTTAAAATTTTATTGATAATCACTGATCCAAGTCAAATGCTTTTACACAACCTTCAAAACCAATATACAGAAACTAATCTGTCAGCAAGAAAATCTTATTAAAAGGTATAATAGGCATAATTTATTTTAACAAAATTTGTTAAAATGAACATTTGATGCTTATATGCAAATATATATATATATATATATATATATATATTTTGTAAAAAAATGATGTCACACTTCGTCCATTTCATAATGTGTGATGTCATTTGTTTACATTTGATACACCATGAGCAGATATGAATGTACGTGAGAGATTCATGGATGATTGAAGTTTAAAAACAGTAAATTCGACCTTGCTAACCGAATGATCCTCGGTGGCCGAATCGGTTAAAAGGCATGTCAGGCTATATGATGGTTCCGTATAGGATACAGGTTCGAATCCTGTTGGAGGATGAATGTTTTCTATGAAAATTTCTCTGACATTCAGGCTGGTAAATGTTATTTAATACTGTTTATTATAAACAGAGCATTTACTTAAATATTTGTATCTATAAAAACAATGTATAAACATAAAAATGTCTTAAAATATATATATATATATATATATATATATATATATTTCCAAATAAATAAAATGTAAGTAACTAATCCTTAGTCTTTTACGTTCCTTTCTGTCTTTGTTGCATGTTTTATTTTAAATACATTTTTCTGTCTTTATTTTTTACCCCTCAGGAATATGAAGAATTCATATCAAAATTCTCATTTCTTTTGGATATGCAAGTCGTCTGCAATGGATGCCACAAGAAAATCCCAGATGGTCGTTACAAGTGCCTTCAGTGTTCTTCCCTTGACCTCTGCACTTCATGCATATCAGGAGGTTTGTGATGCACTTTTGTACTAATTTTTTTTATTTTTTTATTCAGTTTTCATTTAGTTGTTCCTCAGAGAGCACTTGTACTGATCAAGACTATCTCTCTCTCTCTCTCTCTCTCCCCCCTCCCTCCCTCTACAAGATTTTGATAGTTTGGGTTCTTCCGCTCAGCTAGCTAGAAAATTTTGTGTTGTTAATGCTTAGCATTTTCTTTCAGATTTATTTCAGCTGTTCTTTACTTTGGCTTTACCGACTCTACTTGGCCATTGTCCAGATTTCGTTAATCATGCCCACCAACTTCATCATGAAAATTTTGTCTTTTGGAAAGAAAAAAAATGCACATGTCTTCTTAATCCATAATACTAGCTTTAAAAAATGTCTGGCTCACTAAAATAATTTTTAAAGAAAGTGATTAATGGAGTGGGTACAGTTCATAGAAATCTGTACCCTTTCATATTGTAAAAGACAAAAATTTGCTTTTTTTTTTTTTTTTTTTTTTTTTAAACTCAATTCACCCCAAGCAAGGTGATAATGCCACCAAGATGCAAGGGGCCACCGGAAGTGAAAGAGAAAGAAAAGATTTTAGAAGGAACTTGAAACCCAATCCTAATCAGGAAACAAAAGATAAACTTCCACCATTGTTCAAAAGACTGGGGAGGAGTGTGAACCGGATGATAGCTATTGAATTTTGTTTCTAGCAGGAGGTGGAGAGTTGAATGTTTGAAAAAGTTGCCCAGTGATGTGATGTGTATAATTAATCCACATATTGTCGTCATCATTGAAAAGGGAATATGCAAAGAAAATTTAGAATTTTTCTTCAGGCTGCGCATATTGTAGCAGAAATGGTGAACAAGACTTGCCTTATTCTTGATGAAAGAGAGTTCACCTTTGTCCAGAATGTAGGACTTCGATTTGAGAGAAGGCAAATGCGTCGTTCTGTCAAGAGACTCTTCTTTGTCCCACAAGAAATTGGGTCATTAGCAACTTTACATAATACTAGCATATGTCTATATTTATGAGATGAGGTATTATATACATTATTTACATTATTCGGACTATTGCCTCATCTTTGTGGCATAATTTATTACAACATTTCGACCATTGTACGCTCCGGCCTTCTTCAGGTGGTTGGAATGTCGAACTTAACCCTTTATTTTGCTCACTGGGGTAGACTGTTCTAGTTCCACGTGCCATGTTTAATCCACTATGCCCTCAAGGACACATGGCACAGTGGATAAAGGCATTGGTTAGATCCAGTCACAGGACCAAAAGAGTGTGAGTTCAATACCCGGTTAAGGCAGTGGAGAACTTTAAGAGAGAAATTAACAGGAGATAACTGATAACTGACATCCATTAAACATGGCACATGGCTATAGGATCCGGTCTGTCTTGCTATTCACACCATAGCTGGGGGTGAGAAGAGATGGATTCATACCTTTCCCAGGGGTCATTTGTACATAAGTGAATGTAACAGACCCAATTGGAATTAGAACTCAGTTCTTTGATTTCTTATTCCGAACTGATGCCTATTACACCAAAACACATATTTCCTATTTTAACTTTAATGAATGGAATAAACTTGCATTCTGCCAACTGAAGACATTAACACCATTAATTTATTGTCTCTTGAATTGATATTGATATATTGGTTTGGAAGACAGGAATTTCAAGAATCCTTTTATAATTTTGTCAGAATTCAGATAAATGCTTAAAATATTGAGTTAATGTTGGATATGAATTATTTAATGTTCTCTTTGTGGATTGAGAAAAAGGCACCATGGAATTTTTAAGAATATTGACAAGTATCTTTTTATTATTTTATCATGACAGATTTTATTGAAATATAATGTTTTTTTTTTTTTCTTGAAACTTGAATTGAATCAGATTGAATTTAGTTTCAGTATTAGAGAATTTCAATTTGGTCAGCTTTTTGTTTCTTTTTCTTTCAGGTTGTTTACGAACAGATAAAGAAAGCCAGGAGCATCAAGAAGACCATAATATCTATCACCTTGTGTGAGTATCATCCTCCCCCCCCACTTTTTTTTAAAGGGATTTCTTTTCATCATAGAAATAATTCTTTGCTAACTTATCAGAGTTGCATGAGTTATTTTATCAAAATATTCCTTTTTGTCCTCTTCTATATCTATTCCACTGTGGAGAAGAAATTCCTCTCCTTCCTGAATAATTCTACATTTAAAGAACCAATAAATTCTTTTCATGCATCTTCCATTTTAATCCTGATGGAAATCATTTCAATCAGAACTTTTTAGCATGATCTTCTATGTGTCATATCCTGAAAGGACATGGAAGATCATGTCTCTCTACAACTTCCTGTATTTTGTAGGTCTTAGTAAGTATTGTCTTTTTGCTATCACCATTTACATATGCTTATTAGGATGGTTATTCTGTCTCTCTTGCCTTCAATATGTCCTGAGAGTGCAAAACTTTCCAAGCCTTCTTTCCTCATTATGTGCCCTAGATATTTCAGCTGTCTCTTTCTGATGTTAAGTATAAGTTTCCATTTTTCTTAAAATTTCCTCATTTCTCCCATGTTCACTTCATGGTTTTCTCAGTATCCTTCTGTAGAACCACATTTCTGCTGCCTCGAGTTGCTTCTTCATCTGAGGTGATCGTCCAGCATTCACTGCCATATAGGAGGACTGATATTACATAACATTTCAGTACTCTTTTTTTTGTTTCTAATGAAATTTTCCTGTTTCTTAATATTTTGCTTTACTTTTGGAAGGCATCTTAAGCCTTTGCATTTCAGTGTTGAATTTTTGTCTTTTGTTAAAACACTTCCTATAAAATTTAAATTTTCATGTTTGCTTGATTTCAACATTTCCAATTCATCATTTGCAATTTGGTCTCTCCCTCTTGCTGACAACCATACATTCTGTCTTCTTTAAACTAATGTTTAGTCTTTTCTTCTTGCTTTCCTTTACTAGCCTCTGCAGGAGTTCTTGTAGTTTCATTTCTGTGTCTGCTATCAACACTGTGTCATCTGCATTTCTTGTTAAAATTATGGCTGCCTATAATGAATCCTGGTAGGATTTCTAATTCTCTCAGAATCACCTTGCTGTAAAGGTTGAATAAGTCTGGTCAGAAGATGCATTTTTGTCTTGCTTTCTATTTTCGGGTATTTATTGAATTTATTTTCTATCTGTATGCTGGCGGTTTGCTTCCACTCTATACATCTTGGATTATTCTAATATCTTTCTCAAATAAATCAAGTTTCCCCAGCAGTTCTGACATTTCTATTGTTATGTATATTATAAAACACTTTAAATCTATGAAACATAAGTATACATCCTTTTGCATTTACATTGCTTTTTCTGATTTCATTCTGAGCATAAATATTGCATTCATTGTTCCAGTGTTTTTAACAAACCCACACTGTTCTTGTCCTATGTCTGGTCTAATTCTGATAGTTGTTCCATTCATGAGAGTTTGGTTAAGTTTTTTGTTATGTGGCTCATTAGGCTGATTGTCTGATCTAGCTTGCATTTGTTTGCACCCTGCTTCTTAGGTAGAGAGTATATTGCAAAAAAATTAATTAAAAAACATAACAAAAAAAAACTGTCCTCAGTGGAAAATGTTTGGAAAGAATTCTTACAATCTGAAAATACTGTCTGGCTTTAAATAACCTACAAAGGGTTGATAACCCATAAAAATGAATCAATCACTCAAATCAATGCATTGGTTCTCTTTTTATTTCTAAAACATTCCTTTCCTCACTTTTCCTCCTGATAACAGGGTAAGTGATGTTTCTTCTTTTATTTATTGATTCAAACCAAAAATATTTGGGAAGTGATAAAGACAATAATAAAACAAGCTGAAACCTTGCCTATCGAAACCAGGTTCAAATACTAAGGTGATTGTTTTATTTTCCACAACCTCCACAACCAGCATTTGTCAGGTTGCTACTCTATAAGGTAATTAAATTTCTGACAGATTTGTCGCCTAAATCTTAACTGTAATATCACCAAGTAACACAAATGTTGACATTAACAATTTCTCTGTTGAAAATGTTGTCAGATGGAATGAATAGAAATTCATACAAATATTATCAACGTTAATTCCTTGCAGCTGTGGACTATTTAGATCTGATGATTTATGGATATTTTATTGCATTTCATTTCTATGGAAATGACCAATACCAGATATTCAGGAGTAAAAAAGAAATTCTCCTATTTTTTAATGTTTATTTTTAATCATTTCATTTCCTGCAAAGCGATAATACAAAGGGTAAGGTGTGTGTGTGTGTGTGTGTGTGTGTGTGTGAAAGAAAATGAAAACTTTCGGAGAAGAAATCAGAAACCGAATCCTAAATAGGAAACAAGAAATAAATCTCTACTCCTGTTTAAAAGACTGGGAAGGAGTGAACTGGGTGATGTGAATCAGTACATAGATCTACCAGAGATATTGTATAGAGCAGGGTCCGGCCACCTATGGCATGCATGCCTCCCATAGCACACCAAGCAATTTCCAATGGCACGCAGCTGTAAATGACATCATGAAGTTTGAACTAATAAATACTATAATGCAAATAAGTTATTTATCTGTTTTATCTTTAGTATATATTGAAGTATATATGCTATATATTACTATATAAAATCAGAAACTCAATCCTAAATAGGAAACAAGAAATAAATCTCTACTCCTGTTCAAAAGACTGAGAAAGAGTGTGAACAGGTTGATAGGTGAATTAGAACATAAATCTACCAGAGATCATTGGTATAAAGCAATGATTTTCTCAACCGTTGTTTTCTGGAATCCTAGAATTCCACTAGGTGTTCTGTAAGGAACAATGATAAATAGACTAATGAATTTTTGAGTAATTTTTGTTTAAATTTATATTTGTAATTTTACACTACATGTACAGCATATTGTTGGAAAATCCTTGTTTATTATAATAAATAAACTCTTATATTATTTGGAATTATAATAATCATCAATGTATTTAGTGATATCAGGTTAATGAAATTTTTATGCAGGGGTTCCTCTTAGACATGAAAACTATTTTCAAGGGTTCTCCAAAGGTAAAAAGTTGAGAAATGCAAGTATAGAGGGATTAATTTATGGAGATAGATCCCAAATTGAATTTCAGTTACTTTAAAAGTGGTGAAATTTAGAAATAAATTCAATTAGGTAAAGATTAATGAGTTTAATTAAAAAAAAAATAATTATTTGGTTCTAGTGTTGCTTTTGAATCATTATAAGTTGATGTCTTTCTTTCCTGTTTTCTTTTATAATAGTGTTTACCCTGTACAAGGGTCAAGAGCCACTCGAGGTAGAGGGTTACAGAATAATAGGCACAGTTTATGGGGGTATGGGGGGAAAATACTGGTTAACCCTAGATTTGAACAGTTTAAGATTGTAGTGATTGGGGAGGAAAGCATCCTCTTGGGAGTTGGTTTCACAAAACAGTGGTTTGTGAAAAGAAGTTGCTTGAATGGAACCTCACCAATGGGACATGAGGGAGGTTCACTACAATGTGAATGCCAAAGTTGGGACTTAGCTGTGAAGGTAAGAACTGGTGGAATTAAGGAATTCTAAACGCTTTCCATGGAAATAGCGACAGAGCATCAAGAGGCTTGTAGATTTTTCATCTGTGGGAAAGGGGTTGTAGGGTGGAAAATAATTCAACGGCTAAAAGGATTCATAGAAGCTTCTGGAATCTATCGAGATTGGAAAGTGAAGACTGGGCTGCACTGTTCATATATGGCAGCAGAACTCCATTTGCTTGTTGGAAACTGATGAATTATTTGGATTGAAACGGTTGTTTGATTGACACTTAAATATCTTGGATAATTTTTGTTTTTTGTCTGTTATTTAGAAAAGCTTTTGTACTCCTTGGATAATTTTCTTTATTTTCTTTTCTTAAAAGTCCCTAAGTTTAGACTTGTGTACTTTACAACTTTTCTCAGAACAAACAAAGAATTTGACTCTGAATTTTTGGGATGATAGGGGTTATCATTATTTAGATTCTGATTAATGACCTTATCTTCATGGACATTGGTCTGAATGTACATAATGTAAATTATGAATTTGAAGTTCTAAAAACTTTCCCCTAATTCACTGGAAGGCTAGAGGTCCAATGCTTGGGTCAGATGAGGACAAAGAACTTTAAGGGAAGCACAGAATATGACATATATAAAAGGAAACTTTCCTCATTAGGATAAACATCTCAAAATTGAATGGACACTCAAGGAAGTTTGGGGACGACAGAGATCAAACATTGTGGGGTAAGTAGCCATGGCAAAATGAAGAATAAGTAACAGAACTGTCCAACAAACAGAATTGACAAAGTTTGTAATAAACAATAATAAGTAAAAGCAAAGAACAGTGTAAAAAAATAATCTAAAGCAAACAAACAATAAATGCAAAGCAAATTAACAGTAATAAGGCAAACCAACAATAATATAGCAAAAAGTTAAACTAAGAATTGGGGTTGGTACACAAGAGCAAGTTCGGATAAGTGAACGTAGTGTTCTGACTTTAAGACAAGACAGACCAGGACTGAGTCAGTTGAAACTGAGTACCAGCCTATTTTATTGGCTAGGAAGTAATCCTAGCATGCATTTGTATACTTCTGCCTAGAAAATGGGGGCAAATGTTTTGCAATCATTCCCCAGTAGATTGAAATCAACAAATGTAATGCAAAAAAACTAAAACAAAGACATTATCCAAAACAAACAATGAGGCTTTATTATTATTTTTATATTTTAAAAAGTAAACTTTTATTAGACTTTTATTAGAATTTTTTTATTCACCACTGCTGTAGCCTAATATTGAACTCCCAACTCTTCTTTGGGTTTAGTCACTGGATTTAACCAACACCATTATCCACTGGGCCTTGTATGTAATCATAATACCTCATCTCCGAGATATAGACAGTTATTTTTTTTTTTTTTCAACTAGTCACTGAATTGTGAAAAGGAAAGAAAATTCTGGAAACTTTTGCACACACTGAGAAGTTACTTTATTTATTACACTATCATTTGAAGGATTTGCAGGTAACTCTTTTTCCTTAATGAAGCAAAGCTGACATTGATGGATTGATGTGACATGGATTTTTTTTTTCTTTTAGGTTTCACTGTGATGCTTGTGAAGGCTACATTACTGGGACACGTATTTGGTGCAAAGACTGTGATTACCATTTGTGTCTTGGATGTTACAAAACATTTGGAAACTTTTCATCTCAGTAAGTATTTTGGTTTTATTTCCTTTTTTTCCTTATTGATCTTCTCTGCAAATATTGTACACTCCTTATTGAATGCAGAAAACCATTTCTCTTGTCACTAAGCATATCTGGATACTTTGCATATCTTCCACATTATGTATCATTAAGACACAAACAATAAATCATTAAAAACAAACATTTTTATGAATTTGTACTTGAAAAGTTTCTCAATTCTGTTTTAACCTTTTATCATGCTAATTTCTTTGAAGAATTTTTTCCCTCAATTTTTTTAATTTTTTTTTGAGGGTGCAAAAACATGATCACCTACTGTTTAAAATTCTTATCTTTGTATTGTGCATGTAGATTTTATTTTTTGTACACTAAAAACAATGGATGAGTAATATTTTGATGTAATGCATTACATTTTGCATGCATGTTTTGATGTTGAAAACAAAAAAAAAACTGAAATGTGAAATAAAAAAACAAATACATTAAAAAATATATAAATAATTAAACGTACTTTAATTTTTATTACCCCTAGTGGAGTTCTGAGGGTGCAATAAGAAGCAGAATCCCTAAGAAAGCTTTCATTTTGTCGAAAAGTGACGTGTTTCTTCGTGTTTACATACACTAGTATTCGTTTGTTCTTTCATTCACCTGACTCATCTTTATTTGTCTCATTGATGAATAAAGTTATTTGTTTATAAATAGGCAAAATAATTCACCTTCAGAAAGGCTGTTAGGTGCATCGATGGTTGCCAGTAGCTTCCATAAAATTAGTCAGGCATGGATGATAGTAGCTGTTAGTTTCCTCCACGTCACTAGTGGGGTGATCATCTCCAACCACTTCACCGTCAATATCCACTCAAGTAAAGCCTTCAAAATCATCATTGGAGTCCAAATCAAAGAAAAACTCCTGAATAAAGGCTTTGTGGGATATTGATGCGGCCATTTTTGTTTACAAAATATCACAAAAAAATTAACATGGGTTTAATTGATGCTACGTCCTGTGTCGAGTCTAGAAGAATTCAAAATGGCATTGGAAAACAGAAGTTTAGCCTTGTTCTAAAGCAGTAGTAGGTGATTTCCAGCTTGAAATGACAAGTGTTTATTTATAGCAACTGTCTGAAGGTGATAGAATGCGCCTAGATTAGCAAAGGGAGAGAATTCTATGGCGACAATTGTTGCCTGCAGTATTGTAATGGTTAAGATTTTATTGTAACTTTAACCGTGTCAAATGAGAAGAATATTATTTTTAATTTTCTCTACTCTTCAGTCACAAAGATGATCACACAGTTAAGAAGATCCCACGTATCATATGTAAGTATTTATAACTTAGTAATTTTCTATTTTTATTTAAGTATAACACCCCCCCCCCCCACTTCCTATACACTAAGTAATCAATATCTTAAATCAGCTGCTTTGTCTTTCTGTTGTTTCCTTAAATCCCACTGTTTAAATATCTTTTTTTATCCAATTGTTCATCCAATAAAAGGCCCAAGAACCACTCAATGTAGAGGGTGACAGACTAGTTGTTTTATAGATGTAACAATAGTAGATTATAAGGTTATGTAAGATAGATAATGAAGAGGTTACATGGCAATGGTCGGTAAAGTAGTGTTTGATTGGAACGCATGTCTGACCAGTGGAAGGATGGTTTACCCCTGTGTACTTGGCATAGTAAGTCTTAGTTTTAAAGGTCTGAACTGGTGAAACTAGGGAAAATAACTTCTCTGAACATTTTCCATGTAAATAGTGACAGAACATTTATATTCACTAGAGGTCAACATTTTGAGACCCCTCACTGGATTTAGTAATTTAGTAAGTTTTATTACTTTTTTGCTTTAATTAACTCCTACTAAGCTTGAATGCTGAATCTATTTAACCCATTAGTGCAAGGTGACAAATTTCTTAGAGATGAGGTTACACAAAACTTTAAATCCACCAACTTTAATGTTACCATTAGCCAGCACATTAGGAGAAGCAAAAAAAAGTAGTGGGTTAATTTTATTAACCCTTGTTTTTGTTATGAATTTTTTCTCTTTTGTTATGAATATCCTTTTAATATACCTGCTTTTATTGTTTTAATAAAATTTTATTATTATTGAATATATGATGAAACCTTTCAGGATGAGATATTGTCTCTAGGCCAAAATGAACTCATAAATTAGTTTTGATTAAAACATGCAGGCTTCAATTATTAGGCAGTTCTTTGAAACTCAGAGGTTGGCCCTAAACTTTTGGCATATAGCACAGGTTGGCAACCTGCAGCAAATGTGCCACACATGGTATGCCAAGTAATTTCCAATGGCATGCATGCCACATATGGAACATCAAGTAATTTCCAATGGCATGCAGCTGCAAATGAGGTCACAAAGTCTGAACCAATAACTATTATAATGCAAAGAAGATATTTAGCTGTTTCAATTTTAATATATACTAAAGTTTATATGGTATATATTATACTAAAGTTTATATGGTATATATTATGCTAAAGTTTATATGGTATATATTATGCTAAAGTTTATATGGTATATATTATGCTAAAGTTTATATGGTATATATTATGCTAAAGTTTATATGGTATATATTATACTAAAGTTTATATGGTATATATTATGCTAAAGTTTATATGGTATATATTATGCTAAAGTTTATATGGTATATATTATGCTAAAGTTTATATGGTATATATTATGCTAAAGTTTATATGGTATATATTATGCTAAAGTTTATATGGTATATATTATGCTAAAGTTTATATGGTATATATTATGCTAAAGTTTATATGAAATATATATTATGCTAAAGTTTATATGAAATATATATTATACTAAAGTTTATATGGTATATATTATACTAAAGTTTATATGGTATATATTATGCTAAAGTTTATATGGTATATATTATGCTAAAGTTTATATGGTATATATTATACTAAAGTTTATATGGTATATATTATACTAAAAGTTTATATGGTATATATTATACTAAAGTTTATATGGTATATATTATACTAAAGTTTATATGGTATATATTATGCTAAAGTTTATATACTATATATTATACTAAAGTGTATATACTATATATTATACTAAAGTGTATATACTATATATTATACTAAAGTATATATACTATATATTATACTAAAGTATATATACTATATATTATAGAACAGGTATATTGATCTTGACTTGTACAAAAACATGTATGCTATTAGCACATTGAATGATTTTCAAACCCTAAGTCAGCACATAGTTAGCAAAAGGTTGTTGACCCCTGACCTATAGTGTATATATAACAAATATCTTTGCTCATTGAGTTTTCAGATTTATTAGTAACTAGTTACTTTTTACTGGAGATCAAGTAACAACAAGTCTCTTTAGTTTTGCAGCACTCTCCTTAGTTTTTTTGCAGATTTTAGTAAGGGTATTGTTAAGATTGTTTCCAAACATTCCATTCATAACTATTAGTGTCATGTTCATATTTCACAATTTGTTTTCCACGCAAGGTCTTAATATTTGTCTAGTTTACTGTGTGGTTTGCACAATCCTCACAATCCACTGACACATCTTCTCTTTGTTTAATTAAATCCAATCTCCTAGCTCAATTTAGACAATATAATTTGAATTTCAAAGTGTAGTTATCATTTTTAATTGTAATATGTTCCATACAATTATGACTGTCTGGGTATGATGATAAATTGCATCTGCATCCTGGGTAAGATGATAAACTTCATCCAACATCAAGACCTCTGATCAGGAGGTTTTGAGGAGCATGGAAGCACCTCTTAATTGCTGGTGTTCACAGGTCCACCCTAACCCAGGGTGGTAGCACCTGTTTGGGTCCCAGCTATGGGCAAGTAGTTAACCCCCAAACTGGGGTCAAAACTTTATGAAAGTGTATAAATAGGTTTTAATACCAGCAATACATTTTTGTAAAAAATTATTACAAGCAATAAATTTTTAGAAAAAAATATTACCAGCAATAAAAATCTTGTCGGTATTAAATAACCCATTGAGGTGTTGATATGCTGTAAAACAAACCAAACATAATTCTGAGTATTCTCTTTATTTTTTCTTAAACTATTTTTTTGTTTTGTTAAAGCCAAATCGATTGCCATTGAGACTTACATCCAGCAACATTCATGGATTCTGTATGTTTCTTTGGCTCTGCAACTGAACAGAATGTCTTCACGAGAGCAGGCTACTAACATGGATAACCGTTACTACCCGTTGGCTTTTGAATTACACAACAAATGCATCAACATGGTTCTTAATGATCTCTTATATGGACTTGATGAAAGTAAGTGATGTTATTTTCATTTCATATTTATAAAGCAAATGACTTTCTTTGAATTTCTTTTTGTGAACAGTTGAGACTTTTAAAGCTGTTATAACCAGATATCGTAATGACTTGTTGCTTGTATCTGAGTATGCGTCTTTGCTAAGGTGGTTCACTAATCCCTCTTGGCTGATACCTGCTCGGGCATATTTTCCTTTTCCAACACTGACAGCTCCGACCTGTGGTTTATTCTGCAACTATATTGAACTTTACTTAGATCTAGCTCCTGAGAGAGAATGCATGATCTGGTATGATCAGCTGTCTTGAACAAGAGCAGTGTATTTGAATCATTGAGCATGATGACTATGTGACTTTGTGTTAGCACAATCACCAATGACTTCTGAATAGTTTTATCTCCTGAATTTCACTCACAAAGCTTGAGTCAACTGATGATATTGATTTTAAGCACTTCCAAATTGTGTCACACACTGAGACCATCTCCCTAGTCAAATTCTTGACAGCTTGACCATGGTGAGAATCGAACCTAGATCTCATAGTTGGAATGTTAAACTTCTAACAGTTAAAAGTTTAACATTTTAGCATTTGGCCGACTGGTTAGAATCTAACCAGTTGGCCAGATGCTCATTTATACAATCTATATTATGCTTTAATCTATTACGATTGTTTTGAATTTATTTCCTAGGTCAAGCAATGAAATCCATATCTTCTATTGGTTCAGTGAGAGGAGCATAAGTTGTGTGACAAGGAAGAATAAAGAAAAAGAAAAAAATCATTAGATGGTCTTTAACGGAGCAGAATTAGAAAGAATCTACTTTTTGTAGATTGAATAAAGTGTTAGAGATTACCACTTGAAGAAGGTTAAAACACCTAGAATGTGATTATGGCAACCAAGTTTAATGTCTAATAATGATAATTCCTTATCACCGATGTCCAGAGAAAGTATAAAAAAAGAGATACATTATTAGAATTACTTTCAGCATTTGCAAACTTTAGTTTCAAAATAACATAACTAGTTATTTATGAAACTTGGCTTTGTATCACAGAAGGTCAAATGTGTTAAAAAATGTTCATATTAGGCTATTTTCTGAAGTAACCTTCTTACCTTGAAAATTAGCTTTAAAATCCTTGGTCATTACCAGGGCAGGAATGCTGATCAGTAACATTAGTAAGATCTATAACTGTTAGCTGTAAGGCAAACTTTGTTTGAATGAAAATCACTTGAATAAAGACAGTTGAACAATAGAAAACATAATTATTAGTAGGAATAATTCTTGAATTATTTGTTTTAGATTCATTTATGATTGTTTTTGTACATTTCTTGTTCTGTCAAATAGGACTTACACAAGTTATCTCCCCTGTTGTTTTTTTCCAGATGAGCTCAGCTTTCTTGGAGATCCTCGTCTGATTGATTGTTGTGATGAGCAACTTTTTACCAGTCACTTACAATTCAAGATTTTCTCATTGCTTGGAATGCTGATTCAAGAAGATGGCAAAGGAATGGTAAGAAATTGGTTCTTACTTCATGTAAAGATATACTCTGCTTCAAATTTGATCTCTTTCCAATGTTGGCCAAAACTAAGAAAGTGAAACCAAAAATAAAAAAAGATTTGTCCTCTGTGCAGAGGCTCTGAACATCACATCCAACACATGAAACAAAATCCCTTAAAAAAAATATATATATATATATATATATATATATATATAACATAAAAGAAACCAATCCTGAACATTGCTGCCAAAGAAAAAAAGATGAGTCTGGGAGTCATCAGATTTGCTTTTAAGAAAGCCACCCTTGAATGACCGAGTCAGATTTGTGGCTTCACTAATCTACTCCAGGCCTTTCTCAACATCACCACAGTTAACCTCACTTATCTGCCCTGACAAATGCATCCACTTCAGGCCTTACCAACTGTACCTATCTGCAATGTTATTGGCCTTGACTTGACATCTCAGCTTTAGCCACTTCTCCACCATAATAACTTCCCTGTGCCTTTTCTATAAATAATTTCATGGTAATTGTTCTGATGAAGCTTCATCTATGGTACTTAGACTTTATTAATCTAAGTGCTGTACTTGATTGGTGGCAATGCCTCATCATTTTACAGTTGAAATGGTTAAATGTAACCACAAGTTCTATGCTAACAATTTCTTCTCTCACACTTCTTGCTTGTAGAACTCTCTTCACAATTATTGCTTCCTAGTCAACATTGATATTCAAAAATTTAAATTCAATGTCAATCATTATTTTTTGTTTTCTTAATAGTGTTTTCTTTTCATATTTTCTAACACTCAGTAACCTCTTGCATCTTAGTGGCTTTATTGCCTTGCTTGGGGTGAAATGATTTAAAAAAAAAAATTCCATAATTTATTTATTAGGTTGGATTGTTTGGCTTGTTTCAATCCCTTCTGGCCTTCAATCATATCATCTCATTTACAGATGGCTTGACCAATTTCTCCTATTGCCAAATATGGTCTTGTCATGCTGGTCAATTTGGTGCCCTTAGAAATAAATTTGTGTGGAAGTCATTTACAAACCATACCAAGAATTTGCCTTTTTAAGCTTTTTATCTACCTATGCAATTTACTTTCTTGACTAAATTCCTGCTCAGTAAAGAAAGATTTTGCCTGTTAATTTTCAAACTACTACTTGTTTGTAAAATCTTACTATAGAGGAGTTTTATTTTGCCACTGAGGTGTATATAAATCTACAGAAGTAAGAGGTAAATTCCAAATTATAGCATAAATTATGCTAATTCTTTTCACCTTTATTAGGAAATAATCTTGATTATTTGATGTCATAGTTTGCTTTTTTTTCTTGTTTTTCTTCCTGTTTCTTATGAAAGATGAAATTTTTTTTCTTATAACTCATTACTAATTTTTCTTTTTCAGAACTCTTTTGATATGTACAAATGTATAAGTGAAGATACATTCCATGAATTTCTCAAAGCCATGTTCCAAATTTCCAGGTAGGTTTTCTTACTGAATATAATTGTATCATTTGACTAAGGATTTATATAGATTACTGGAAAATGACATTGCACTACTCTGAAGGACAGTGTCAATTTTGACCTGCATACAATACATACGGGGTAGTAGATAAAGTTTGGAAAGCCTTCAGCCATCTTGTCCTGTCACAGTTTGCATTTTAGTCATTGACACACGTTGCATTAATGTTCATTGTGGTGAAAGTCTGGTGTCATGCTGCAGAGATGTGCTCCTTTTGTTGCAATTTTAATTTTTCTCTATTGTATTGATTCATATATCTGATTGCAATTGATTTCTAATTTGCATGACACTGTACTGATTTATTGGAATATTTTGTGAGTATGTGAAAATGTATCTATCTGTGTATTTTTACATGTGTGTGTGTGTGTGTGTAAAATTGAATACAGAATGCAGTGTTTGGTAAAAGAAAACCAACATAGCTTGAATAAAGAGGGTTATGGATGGCACGATCAAAGATTGGCCTCTCATTTGGTAGAATAACATTATCTAGTTAAATGACTTAATTACGTACAGCTTTGGCTGTGGGACATGTATATACTTTGAACAGTGTTTTGAAATATCCACACTTTCAGGGAATTTATTAATCTGTCTCTTTCAAGGTCAAGTGCATTAAGGTATGTAATCATGTTGTACCTAGTCCCTTAATTGACCCAGAAAACTTGAGATAAGAAAAAGAAAATTTCTTTTGTTTGAGCTATCTTTTACTCTTTGAGCATTCTATATCTGGAAAAAAATAAAGCTAGTACTCTCAACTACAGCAAGAGAAATCCTAAATTTTTTATACTTTAGATGAAGTCAATCACTTGCCCTGTATAAAACAGTCTGTTAGAACAGGGGTTGGCAACATTTTGCTATGTGCCGACTTAGGGTTTTAAAATCACCCAGTGTGCCAATAGCATACATATTTTTATACAAGTTGTTGTGACCTTGTTAGGGCTAGAAATAACGACACAAAGAGAGGAATTGAGTTAAACAAATATATTAACAGAGACTATTATACAAATGAGAGTGTTACAGCAAGAATGTTTGGTCTGACTGTCAGAGCTGACTGCTGGAAACTTCCCTCTCCAAAAGGCAGTACCTGTTCCTAATTATAGCTAGGAGAATCCATGCATATGTGGGTAAATTACCATAACACAAGTCAAGGTCAATATACCTGTTCTACAATATATTTTATATGGTAATATATAGTATATATACTTTAGTATATATTAAAATTGAAACAGCTAAATATCTTTGTGTTGTAGTTATTGGTTCGGGCTTTGTGATGTCATTTGCAGCTGTGTGCCATTGGAAATTGCTTGGCATGCCACATGTGGCTGAACCCTGTATTAGAATATGTATCCTATTAAATTGGAATGCTGAGGATTTATTAACTCCTCATAATTTAGTAAAGTTGGTATGATCTTATCAGAAAGACTAAGCTGTATTTCTATGGATCTGTTATCCTCAGAGAATCAACAAAATCAGATGATATTGTGTGGTATTGCTGGGTTGCCTAGGGTTAGTGGTAACAATATATGAAATCCTGCCTGATCCAAAGGTCATTGTTATGTGATGATGGTTTTGTTGGAAATCTGACTCTTATTGATCAAATTTAGAATATTGATCTGATAAAAAGTAAGAGAAATAGAATGAAAGAAAGACATGTGAAAAATAAATAATCATGACAATATTTCATGTAAGAAATTGAGAAGACCATTGCTGCGGTCATCATTCATTTCAGCAATAAGTATAAACAATTATTATATTCATATGTATATACTCACACGATCATGTACAATTGCCAAATTCATTGAAGTCAGTTGTGACCATTTCTTGATTGTTTTTGTTCATCTGGTTTTTGAATGTATGGGTTCAATAGGTTATTTTTTAATATAAACATTAAAATTTTATTGTTGCCTTATCAAAGTTTAAGATACATAAGTATATTTTAGGCAAATGGTCATGTGTATAAAAGAAACCAAGTATTTTGTGTGTCTAAATGTATTTTATAAGTATTCATATGGCTTATCTTGATTTGTATTCTACAATTTACTATGATCTTTTTGCAGTAGTAAAATTATGTATGATGACACAACAAAATTCATGGCAATGGGTTTGCTGGGACGTTTACTCACCAGAAGCACTCTCCAGGTAAGCACTTTACTTTTTCTCCAGTTCTCATTTTTAGTTTTAAGAATATCTAAGAAGAAAAAAAAAATGCTCAGTGTCTGTAGAAAATTTGAGATATGGATGTGTTGTTAGTGATTTAAGAGAGAGGCTTTTGAGAATAGTTATTGGACATGGTGTTATTGCATTTGATAAAATAATTGGAAAAGAATTCTCTTTGGGCTTCTTTTTTTTTTCCAATGAACATAGCTTGATGCAACCATAAGTTCTATTCTAATACTTCTTTTCTTGCATGTCTCATCTTTGAAATTCTTTTCCAGTTTCTTGCTTCCCTGCCTGACACAATCTTAAAAAATAAAAATGCAACATCAATTGCCATCTTCTATCTTCCTGAAACCTGTTCTTTTATTGTCCTTTCTCCTCACTAAAGTCTTCTCATTCTCTTTCACTCCTAGTAACTCCTTGCATCTTAGTGGCATTATCGCCATCTTGTGTCTTCACAAAACCTTTTCTTTAATTGTCCTTTCTCCTCACTAAAATCTTGCTTGGGGTGAAATGATTAAAAAAATTTTTCCAGCATTTGCTGAGATTAGATATTATATAGCAGTTTGGCATTGTGATTCAAAAAAAAAATTTTCTCTCTATTATACTTTGCTTAGTTTCTGGAAGACATCATTAGCACTTTCTTTGGATTTCTGTTTCACATTTCTGTCGTCTTACTACACTATCCAGATAGAATTTTTTTTTATACGTACTTGATTTTGATGTCCCCAATATATTGCTCACATCTTAGGCTCCCCCTTTTACTGACAACTATGCATTCAGCCTCCTTTCAGTTTATAGTTCTTTCTTCTTACTTTCCATTACTATTTGGTCTAAGAGTTCTTTCAGTTTCCATTCTGAGTCTGCCATCAACTCAGTGGCATCGGTGTTTCTTATGTTGCTAAGATTATGTTTGCTGATAATAAATCCTGATGGATCTCCTAGTTCTCTTCAGATTGTCTTGCTGTACACATTAAATAAATCCAGTGAGAAAATGCATCCTTGTCTTACTACTTTTTCTATTTTGTTTATTCTCTGAATTTGTTCTCTTTGCATGCAGACTATTTGTTCCCAGTAGAGGTTACAGATTAATCAAATACAGGTATACCTTGGATTATGTTGTTTTGAGTTAAGTTGTTCTTGATTAAATATTGTTTGTCAAAAAAATACATGGAAAAATAAAAATCATGTTTAAGTCATTCTATTCGACTTTACATCCGTCCGCCACAAATATTGAACTCGTAATATCACAAGAAAAGTGTTAAAAGCATATAAAATCATGTTACTGTACAATAAATAAGAATAAAAGTATATAAAATCATATTAATACACATACATTTACAGTAAATGTTAATATAATCATCAAAAATCCTAGAGAATGAAATATGAAAACATCTGTGACTCTGTGTTGTTGTCTTATTTAGAGGTCTTTAAGAGATCAATATTGGCATTTTTCATGGTAGGTGGATTGATAGGTTGAATCATCAGCATGCTGCTATTAGTCAAGAAATCATTGAAGTGAAAGCAATGTCTGAGGTCCTGAACCAAAAATACCCAGATGAGAAAGATGTAGAGTTTAAAGTGAGTCAAAGTTGGTTTATGAGATTTAAAGAACGAAGAAGTTATCACTCTATTAAGAAGCAAGGGGAAGTGCATCAGCTGACGAACAAGTAGCAGCTGATTTTCCTAAAGCATTGGCTAAGATCATCGAAGAAAACGGGTTTCTTCTTGAACAGATTTTAACATTGATGAAACTGGATTATATTGGAAGAAATTGCCATACTGCTCTTTCATTGCTAATACTAAGTGTAAGGCTATATCACTGTTAAACTATTTTATTCAGAATACTGTACGTACATATAAATATTGTAATATGCAATGGGGTGTGCTCATTTTCAGTTTATTTGGTGGTTATTTTGACTTAAGTTGTTTTTTGACCTAAGTTGTGACTTCTAAAACCAATTAATGATGTAGGGTGATGTATCAAACTTCTCTCGTATTTCAAGTAGGTCTTTGTGTTGTGTTTTATAAGAATATTTCATCCTAACAGAAGTGTCTAAATACTTGAACAAAAATATATTGTGTAATATATAAAAAGTAGAAAACCTCTGATCTCTCTTTTTTTTTTTTTCTTTTTTTTAATGCAGTGTGCAGACAAGGCTATGTTATCAATTGAAGACAAAGTCATGGATCAGCTTGCAACTGGGGAGAAAGCTGTGAATTTCTTGCTAATGTGGGGAGGTAATTGCTTTGAAAAGTAAGTATTTTACATATTTATATTTATAGATCTTCTGTCAAATTATCACATTTTGTATATATTTTGTATCTTATTCTCACTTAAATTAGAAAGTTTTTGTGATGGGAGATAAAATTTGTGCTGTTTAATGTTTTGGCCTCTTTCTTTTGATCATTGTTGACGTGTGGAAAAAATAAAAGGCTAAAAAGCATTTTTTTTTCTTTTCTAAGTTTGTTATTGGGATTATTATTCAGTTTAAATATTTTTATAATTGTTGTCTTTCATTGTAAAGTTATTAAAAGTAATGTACAATTATTAGGACCTTAAGCTGAATGAAGTAATGTGCAATTATTAGGACCTTAAGCTGAATGAAGTAATGTACAATTACAAAACCCAATCTAAAAAATTAAGATTAGAAAGAGCATATATATTTAAAATATTCATCTGAATTACTAAATTAGTATAAATTGGTATGAAATGCAATTTTATAAAAACTGAAAAATCTGAATTGAATTCCAAATGGTACTATTTACGTAAGTCTTTTGTGCCTTTGATCACAAAGTATTTATTTTTGGTTTCTAAATTTGGCTGCTACATTTAAAATCTTTGTCATTGACATGTTTTTCCTAATTGTGTTCTCAAATACTAAATCAGAATTATTTGACATATTTTTCTTTATTCATCTCTGTTTTCCTCTTCTCTCTCCCTTTTTTTCTTTTCTTCTCTCTCCCTTTTTTCTTTTCTGTTCATTTCTCAATGCCTGTCCTTCTCTTTCTCGCAAGTCACACCTTGATATCTGTCCATCTCCACATTCTCCTCATAATACCCTTCATTTCTGTTTGAACACTGCATTCTTTCTATCCAGGTACTCTTTACTATCTGACCCCCACCATTTCTCTGTATGCACATCTCAATGTATTTCCATAACTCCTTCTGCTTCATGTTTCCCCCTCTGTGTCTGCTTTCAGTTATCCTTTCTTCTCTCTCTCTCTCTCTCTCTCACGCACACGCACACATTTGCTAAAAGCATTTCTGTCTTCATTGGTAGTAAGATGTCTATATCGTATATTTCTCTTGCTGCAGGGGCAACATTGAATGGGCTTGCTCAATAGCCAGAACAATCCATAAACTAGACAGCAAAAGTCACTGGAATGATGTCATTACAAAATACATCCATGAATGCATCAAGCCAATTGTTGAGAGTGTCATATCTATGCCAGTAAGCATCTTTCTTTTTATTTCTATTAAATTACACTTCATTATTATTCTTTTTTGAATTTTTTTTTATTTGTACTTGATTCATTGTCAGCTATTAATTTTCATTTAGCATTTCATTCAGTGTTTTTTTTTTCTATTAAAGAATAATTATTATTAGTGCTACTAATACTATTTGTATATGTAAACAAAATACGAATGATAACAACATTTGATAATAAAATAGATGATAAATCATATTTGGTTTGTTTTGATCTTCTACATCTTTTGACTGTCATAATTCAATGAGTAGAGCAGCTGCCTGACTCACAGTTAGGGGTGAAAAAAAAAAAGAAAGAAAAGAAAATAAAGTACAGTCACAACAAAAATCGATCATTTATTCCAGACTAGCAGTAGAACCCGGCGTTGCCCGGGGATATAACAGTAAGAGATAGATCAAGTATCCACCATCATAAAGACTGAAAAATAAAATTGACAAAGATTATTGTTTAAGGTAGACGGACACGCATGTCTTAATTAGTTTTTTTTTTTTTTTTTTTTTTAATTGGTCAAACCCAAACCCAAACTCAAACAAAAACATTGTTTTCAATCGTTATGAGTCTCCCAATTGAATTGAATTTTATTATAAATAATTGTCTTGTAAATGGAATTTTTAAAGCATTCTGAATGTTAAAAATAAAGGAAAAAGTGGGCAAGAGAATAAGAAACACTACCTGCCAAAAAAAAAAAAAAAAAGTGAAATTTTGTTTTATCGGCTGAAAAATATAGGAAATCCAATGTGAGTTGTCCCCCTTCCATTTTCACGATGTCTCTTAATCGTGTTTTCAAATTGATTTTGTGCAAAAACAATTATATTTTTCCCATTTTTGGCACTGTTAGAACCACCACAAGGTAATTTTATGTAGTCCTGTGAAGTTTTCTTGAAATCGGTTGAAAAATGTAGGAAATCCGATCCAATATATAAACGTTATACACACACACACACACACACACACACAATCTGCGTTTTATAATAAGTAAGATCTGGTAGAGTGTTAAAATCAAAATGGTGATGATAATGAGGTGTGTGATATAGATGGTGGTAGTGAAAATTATAAGGATAATGATGACCCTTGAAAGGTCATAATTTTATTGGTCAGGAAAGTATTCATCTTGGGATCTATTTCACAAAGTTGCAGTTCTTGGGTGTGGGGTAGATGACTGAGTGGAACTTGTTCCTTACATTTAGAGCATGAAGGAAATGATTTGAATCCGTGAAAGTGTTATGCCATGTCTTGGTTGTAAAGGTCTGAGCTTATGGAACTATAGAATGGAACGCTCATGTGAACATTTGCCAATAGTGAGAGAGTAGCAAACAGGCTTGCAACATGTAGAGAAGAGGCTACAGAGTGGAGAATAAGTCTTTTCCCCACAAGTCTACATAAATTATTTTGAACTCTACCAAACCTGGAAAGTGAGAATTGAGCCGCCTCAGCTCAGATATGGCAGCAGTGCTCTCTTTTTGGTCTAATCGAACTCTTGTAAAGACAAATCATAGCAGGAGTCAGATCCTTCCTGGAGGCAAAAGAATGATAGTCAACGATAGAATTGCATTTTTTTTTTTTTTTTTTTTAACTATTTGCCTTTGTTTTTAATACAATGTTTTGCTCAGTATCTTTTTCAGCCTTCCTCAAATGTTTTTTTTATGTTAAAGATAATAATTTGAAAATGTGTGGAATTTTTAGGTTTTTTTTTTTTTTTTTTTTTGAAACAATACCAGAAAGCAGAAGAATATAGTTATTTACAAAGCTTAGATTTGGCACAAAGCTACAGTTATGTGTTACTCAGTAAGGATCAAACTCATCAGAGTGATCATATGTGAAGCTATTTATGTAACCATTACACCACAAAATGCTCAAATGCTGAGGAATATATTTATAAATATATTATTTTAAAAACAGTAAAGTTGAAGAGAGTAGCCTTAAATATATATCAGTAAACAGTTAAAGATCAGTGTTATATAAATGAAGTTCAAAGGTATCTATGAGCCATATAGAAATTGTAATCTATCAGTTTTACTTTGTCTTGAACTTTTGACCAGTCTTTACTGAAGAGAAGTAGTCTTATGAAGAATCAAAATTGGTTATACCAAAATGACACATTCATTCCTTCTAAAAGAGTAGGACCCACCTAAATGTGTAGAGTACCAGGAGACATACACAGTGAAACATTTTATGATTGACCATGCAGAATTTTCCTCTATCCGTAAATGCCTTTATTAAGTGAATAGCCTTAGAGAACTTTTTGACCTACTTGAGGAAAACTAAATTATACACCAAACAACTCCACATATAGACAAACTATACAACTAGTTTTCAAATATGCTTTCTGAATTATAAAACTTAAAACTTCCTAAAATATAGAATAAAAAACTGATTTTCAGCATTAAACAAACCAAGATGGTTGATACCTGGTAAAACAAACCAAACTTGAACATTTGACTTTTCATTGCAAAAGGTGATAATCGTCCACTTCTATTAGGGAGGCACTTTTTCCTCCTAAAGTTCATGTTGATGTGATTGCAAAGAAACAGTCTTGATTGTTTACATATCTTGATAGTAATTAAAGGAGACTGGTTTACCCACCCATCTTTTCATTCACTGCTTTCTATTGACAACAGTCATGACATACAAGTGACAAGATGTTTTTGTCTATATATCTGGTGCTGGGAGTGTACACAGAAAAATGTATTTTCATGCCTTTTCCAAAGGTATTAGTGCTAAGTGAACACAGGCAACCTCAACATGAAATGTATTTGGCAAAATAATTATATGTACACCCATTATTAACATCACTTTTAAAAAAAAAATAATTATTTAAATTGGTCAACTCTTTAATTTTTCATACATAAAATCTTTTTTTTTTCATTTCAGAAAAATCTTCCATTTGCATTATTTTCCATGTTTGTATTGGCTGGATTTCCAGAAGTGAGTATTTTGCACCCTGAATCAAGATTTTTTTTTTTTTTTTTTTTTTTCTATGAAAAGGTTTTCAGTGTTTTTAATTTTACATCTCTTTTACAAAATCTTTTATTCATGTCAAAATCATAGCAACATGATTCAGGCATGAAAATATTTTCCCTGGCTTTCTGTAACCATATTCTAACTTTTTGCAGTTATGTATTCAATGGAAACTTAATTCCATTAAACAATATTAATATTACTGATAAGGAGGCACGGTGGATAACAGCTCGGATTGAGGAATTGGAGGGCAGAGTTCGAAGACCAGTCGAATCCATTGGATTCACTTACGTGCTAATAACCTTGGGAAAGGTATGAATCCTCTTCTTCTCCCTCCAGGTATGGGTAAATAGCAGGACAGACTGGGTACTATAACCTTGGATGGCAACTGGTCTAGGAGAAGGACAACTCTGAATTCAAAACCTGTGGAGGTTTGTCTGGGGACCTTGTGGCACATGGTGTACCAGGTCTCTGTACTCGACTCTTCAAAAAGTGGTTGGTTCTGCATCACTATAATCAAATCATTTGTGCAGGTTGTCTGGCTGTCAGTTTCTAGGCACTGAGTGGCCTGACTCTCATATATCATAAAACAGGTTCCTGGTAGGTACCAGTCAACAGCCCGCGTCGATCAACGACAGCAGAGTCCATGAATATTACTGATAGCCAGTTTAGTGTAGCATCCACTGAGGATCAAGCTCACTCCTTTAAAGAATTAATCTGCAATATAAACTTAATAGCAGGCCATGGTAGGTGCAACAAATGTTTATTTACTAAGTTTAGCTTAGTATGGCACAAGGCTATGGTAGTTGAGAATCTAGCAGAAATCACACTCCTATGTACAAATGTTTAAATATTGTCTTTGATATTCACTTCTGACCCAACTCTTTGCAAAACACATAAAAATATTAAAATATAAATAAAAATGATATAGACAAAAGTTGTTAACTTTAATACTGTTTTGAAAATATTAAAAAAAAAAAAAAAGATTTAAATGTCGTCCTTAATGTGATTAGAGTTGGTGTCATCAGATTCTGTGGTTAAAATATCAAATTTTAAAATTTCATTGATTGTCTATTGAAATGTTTTTGCTTCATTCATTTCACTTTTTACAATTTGTTTGCCTCATAATTCAAATATTTCTGGGTGTAAGAATTTTTTTCTGTTTTTCATTTAGATTCCAAATGTTGGTTCCATGATATTTTATAGTCTGAATGGTCAGAAAGAAAAACCAGGAATTGTTCTTAAACATTATTCAGACAAACGCCAAACTCTAATTGCCGATATGAAAAACAAGAAATGGCACAAGGTGAGTGGATTTTGAAGATAGAATGATTATCAAATAATTTTGTTCTATAGAATTTTATTGAATTTTTCAGTCTGCTTGTTAAGAGGAAATGTGCATTTCTTATGGACAAATGATTTGAAAAACGGATGCAGTAGTTGAAAAAAAAATATGTCATAACACCCACTGACATGTGAAGTCGTATGTGAAAACAAACTAAGATGTACACTATTTACATTATTTGGACTATTGTCCTCATCTTTGTTGCCATATTTATTACAATGTTTCTTCTGTTCAGTATCTGTCTATATTTCTGAGATGAGGTATTATGTACACTATTTACATTATTTGGACTATTGTTCTCATCTTTGTTGCCATATTTATTACAACGTTTCTGCCGTTGTATGCACCAACCTTCTTCATGTGGTTGGAATGTCAAACGGAACCCTTTATTTCGCTCACTGGGGTAGACTGTTCTAGTTCCATGTGCCATGTTTAATGGATGTCAGTTATCGGTTATCTCCTGTTAATTTCCCTCTCCAAGTTCTCCACTGCCTTAGCCAGGTATTGAAATCACACTCTTTGGGTCCTGTCACTGGATCTAACTAAGTGGAGAACTTGGAGAGGGGAATTAACAGGAGATAACTGACATCCATTAAACATGGCACATTGAACTAGAACAGTCTACCCCAGTGAGCAAAATAAAGGGTTCAGTTCGACATTCCACCCACTTGAAGAAGGACGGAGTGTACAATGGCCGAAATGTTGTAATAAATATGGCGACAAAGATGAGGACAATAGTCCGAATAATGTAAATAGTGTACATAATACCTCATCTCAGAAACATAGACAAACGAAGATGTAAATGGTTTTTTTCTCATCCACTGTGCTCAGCCGGCCAAATACGAGTATGTGCCTTTATCAGCTGTTCCAGTTTGTCTCACACTCTCTGGAATGAATCTGTTTTTCAATGGTGATTGCCTAGTAGTTCATTGTGTCCCCCACAGAGGAGTTATTAAACTCTTCTGGGAAGTGTGGTAACTTGTTTTTTACATGATCTTAAACCTGGTCCTCGAACGTCAGAGCTAGGAGGAAGATCTCTTCAAGACAAGTGGTCATTTCAAAAAACTTAATAATTTATTACACAAACATGTTTCATCTAGGAAAATGGTGATTGGGTATTTTGAGGCCTTTGGTTTGTTTTTATTTTACCCTCCTCTTCAATTCTCCTCTTGGTTGATACTGTAGTACTAACCATTCTTGTGCAACAATCCCATTTTCTTTGTGTTTGTTCTGTCCACTGAATGTGTGGAGTGATGTGGATTTTCTTAGCACCTTGTCTTGAGGGCTCCTGGTGACTAACGAAGCCAAATACTTCTCTGGTTTATATAAGTGATCCCCTCATGGGCCCTCATCCCAGCTTGATATTGATGTATGTAAATATTTCCACCTTTGCCTACATTATCTCAACCCCTCCCACCAAAAAAAACATGGTCCCAGCAAAAAAAAAAAAAAAAAAATTCCAACTTTATGAGAAATACCTTATGGCTTAGCATTGTAGTATTAAGAATTTTTTTCTCTGATCAGATTTCAGCTGAAAATTTGAAGCAAATATTTTTCCTTTTCAAAGAGAGAAGACTACCTAGGAGAAATTCTGAAGTTAACGACTTTTCACCAAATTCATTTGGGGGTTCAATCTCATTCCCTTATAAACTTCATTTTATATGTTTGATTTAACTTTCATTCTCTGTTTCTTTTCTTTCCTTCCTCCTAATTATTTAAGATATCCCTCTTTCATGATTCATTTCTAATTTTTAATTACCTCATCATCACCATTTTGTTTTCTCATGTAACTAAACATAGAACCAGAGCCAACACCCTGTTACAGGAACATACATGATGATCCTAGCACTTCTTGCATACCATTTCATCTTCATTTAAAAGCCACAACTTGTGGAAATTATGAAAATTTTGATTTTTTTTTTTTTTTTTCAGGCCAGCAGAAATTTTTCCAAATAGTGATCAATACATAACAAGATTTAAAATGTTCAATAAACCAACAAAATCAGATAAGTCAATTGAACTTTTGCTGATTTATTGAATATTTTTTTTTATAGGTTTATTGATATTATTTGGTTAATCAAAAGAATTTAAAGGTTTTTTTGTTTTGTTTTTAGATCAATGATGATGCATTTGTCTACGAGGAAAGTACGGCTATTAATGTGATAGACACAGAATGTGACTTTACAAGTCTACTGGTTAACACAATCAGTCAAATTGGAAAACTCATGGAAGGTGAAATTGATTTCTTTATTTTCAAATTTTATTAGTTAAACTTTAATACATATTGAAAAAATAACTGATTGATTCTCTCATTGTTTCCATTTCTCTCTCTCTCTGATTGACATATATATATATTATTATCATCCCCTTGACTTTGTAATCGTAGGGCGGATCTCTTTTTCATAACAATCCATCAATGGCTGCCATCAGCAATTCTGGTACAGTCATTTCTCTCCATTGTTTGATATTGTCGAACTACTTTTTGCATTAATATTCTCTCCTACATCCAACTACAATGGTGCATTGCATTATGGTCTTGCACAGGCTGTCGGGCCTTGTAATGTATCCAAACCACGCCATTTTTCTCTGTTTGACAGTCGCAAGAAGAGGTTCCTGGTATCACACAAAACTTACAACCCTTTTCCACACAAACTCATTTTTTCCCAATAGAAAATGCCAAGGAATTTTCTCATGCATTTGTTCTTAAACACTTGGATCCTTCTCTCTGCTTCTGCCAACAATGTCCACGTTTCACATCCATATAGGAGAGAATGGAAACTAACATCCATCCATCCATTTAGGAGAATCATATATTTTGTAGTCATATATATATATATATATATATAAGTGGGAAAATGTTTTTGTGTAATGTGTTTTTTCTTTTAGGACTGCATTGGTCTGAATTGATATTTACCTTGATGTGCCTACACATGTGCATGAAGGGAAGAGCATGCTGAGAATTTTTAATTTAAATTAAATTTAGATTATTATTTTGTTGTTTTAGAAGTAGTTGTAACAAATTTTATGTTAAGCTTAGATAAATTCTTTTCAATTGTAGTTGTGATAGAATTGGTTGATAGAGTAATAATATTTTGATTTGTTGGGTTTGTCAGGAAGGACAGCTTTTCTGTTTTTAAATATTTTATAAACATTTTGTTTAATGTTGAGTATATAATAATTAGGCTATTAGAAGAACTTAAAACTATTTTCAATGCATTTCTCCTCTTCATGTAAATATTGAAGGCTACAAATTCTGAGTGTTCTTAAATAGAATCTGATGATTATTCCAGATTTTATTTTTTTTGTTGTGAGAATAGAAATTTATGAAGCAATTTTTATTAGTTGATTTGAGATGGACACTAAGTTTTAAGCTATTGTTAACACAGTATAGCATGATATCTAGGAAAAATAAAGTATTATTTCTTTCTATTTCATAAGTAAATTCTATCGTATGTTTGACTTTGTCTAACCTATTTACAAGGTCGGGTAAGTTAGTTTTGTGAAAATATATTAATAGTGTCATCAGTATATTGGAAGTATGTTGATTAGTTAAAATAGTTTGGAAAGAATCAACTTCAAGAAATTCTAAGAAAATACATGCCATCACCCTACTGAGAGGTGAACCCATTGGTAATCCAAAATTTTATTTATAAAAATAGCATTGATTAGTGATGAGAGGGCAGATTTTTATTATTTTAGTTATTAGTAGAAAGTGATATATTTTTGATTGTGTTAGATGCTTTTGTAAAAGATTTAAGCATTTGTTAACAAGAACCTTGATGTAAATGGATTGAGCATCAAAACTAGTCAGGAGTTTATCTGTCATATTTATTCTCTTTGCTTTTTCAAGCAGGTTGCCTGAATTTTTAACATGTGATGAGCTGATTGTTCAAAAGAGAGGGGTTAGAATTTTTATTATGGCTTTCACAAATTTGTGAGTAATGCTATCAATTCCTGAAATAATGGGGCACATTTGAATGCCAGTGGGTTTTAGGGAGACTATAAAGTTTGAGTATTCTAGGACAATATTTTGTTTCTACTTAATGCTGTCCATCTTTAATTTATGTGTTTCAAGAAAGGTTGTCAAACACGTCATATTTTCCATTCTCCTGGGCTCAATTAACCAGTTGGAGTTAGTTTTTATCTTAATACCTTGTGGTATGTTTTTTCTAATGTTGAAAGTTTTAATACAAAGTTTTTTTTCTTTTCTGTAAACTTTGAAGGTTGATTTTCCACATGAATTGTCTTTGAAAAGATTAATTTTTTTTTTTTTTTTTTAAGGGGAAAATGTCTGCATGGAACTTGTCTGGATCATGTCCCTTGCACAGAAAATCTTGTTCCGGATTTTCAAGAATATGAATCCATTTTTTGTGAAAGAAATCTCCACTGCAGAATTTGTCAGGTGCCTTGTGGATTTTGCCAGCCAAGGTACTGGATTAGACAAGCAATGGATGCTTAAAGATTTAGAGGTGAGAGTTGGATAGAGAAGTAGCTTTCTTATTTAGAGAATAAAATCAGGATGGTCTGGATAAAGAGAACAGTGTCAGGCAAACAAGCTCAATGCTAAATATTTATTTGACATTTTATTTATTTTTTAGATAGGCAAAAAAATGTTTAAATGCTGAAAAGGAAAAAAAGACTGAAAAAAAGAAAAACAGATAAATCTATAAACTTTCTTTAAATCCTGTATAAAAAGTAAAATAGTGTTTCAAGAATTCTCAAAGATTGCAAATGAGGACGTTCAAGCTATGTTTTATTAAAGATATTTTATAACCATGAGTAATTAATGCAACGATTTTGTTCATAAGTTTTCAAATCCTTCTCTAAAATATGAAACTAGATAAAGTTTAGCTAAAGGAGAGACATTTTAATTGAAATCAGGATAGAGTTTTGTTAATTAAAAAAGTAAAAAAAAAACATTCTTTTTCATTTTGCAAATTTAACTTTTGAAGCAGCAGCTACAGGAATTTACGACAGATGAAGTTTCTGTAAAGATTTTTATGCTTTCAATTCTAAATAAATATCTGTTAATATTAACATTTGTTAATTTGTGTAAATAATTTCACAGTTATTATGTAATTACAACTGTTGGCACATTTCTGTCCTCCTCTGCTAAAATCTTTGTGTTTAAAAACATTATTGTATTTAAAGTACGCTGGTTTTTGAAGGATTTATGTTTATAAAGTCATAAAACAAAAACAAATTGTTTGTCAGATAGAAAGGATTAAAAGTACTAAAGTACACAAATCCTGCAATTCTAACAACGAAATGAATTTTTGTTGGGAATTATAATGTAAGATAAATGTCTGCTATTGAAGTAAACAATCTTATCAAGCCATGATACGAATGAAATTTATTTCAGTAAAGTTAGTTGCATCAATACAATCATCTTTATTATAATGACTTGCATGGAGAAGTTGATCTGTTTTTACACTGATCATTAAAAATTGCACATTGGAGCAGAGAGGCTCCACTGGCGCAGAGAGGCTCCACTGGTGCAGAGTCTAAAAGAAACACCATGTTACTCTCTACCAAGCATGTCAATTGTATGATTAAATGTAGCAGTAATCATCCTTTTTGTGTGTGTTTGTGTATATATATATATACATACATATATATATAGCTGTGTCTTTTAAACCCGGTAATTTTTAAAAAGTTACTCCAAAGTTCACTTGAAGATGAAATGGAACTAATGCTTTTAATTTAATTGCAAAATTAAATTAGGGGTTTTTAGCTTCTATTTTTGAAACATGGTTGGAACTGTGTAGCGAAAATAACCATATTTTAAATCAATTAATTTATAATACATATATATATATATACACACACACACACACACACATATATATATATATATATATATATATATATATTTATTTATTTAATAAAATTTATAATAAATATGTTATAAAATCACTACAAAAACAGCCATTTTGTTTCAACACCCACGGTGTCTTATCAAGTAATGATGTTGAATGTAATATATATATATATATATATATATATATATATATATATATAATATATATATAAATAAATATAAAATATGTATAATTATTTATATATTATATCTGGTACTTATTAGAAAGCACTCAATATCAGAGATAGAGCTAACATATTTGGTTCACAGGGTCACAAACTCACATCTATCCAACCAAATATATATATATATATATATATTAATAAAATTTTTATTTAAAAAATATTATACATCACAACACGGAAATTTCTATGTTTTGGAACTTTAAATTTGTTCCATTATCAAGCAATGTTTGGCAACTTTTGTTTTCATCAAAAGTTAACTAACATCACTTGATAATGTAATAAATTTAAAGTTTTGAAACAGAAATTTCTGTGTTGTGAAGTAAAAAATTTTTTAAATAAAAATATTAAAATATTATGCTCTACGTTGTATTGAGCAATTTTTAAAAAAAGTAATTGCTAAAGAACTTTAGATTCTTAATCTGACTGTTCTTTCTCTTTATTTGGAGATACATAGTTCCTGTACGATCACCAAAGTTAAGCAATGTTAAGCCTGGTCAGTACCTCTTGGGAATACCAGGTTCTGTAAACTTGGATGTGTGGGTGGTGTAATAGATAATGGCTTGGAGTTTTTAATTGGAGATCTGAGTTCCAATTCCTATTGGGTTGTGAAAGGTATGAATCCACCTCCTCTCATCCTAGTTAATTAGTAAGGCTTGGATCACTAAATCATTATCATCTCCCTGAAAAAAATTCTTACAATCTAAAAATAGTTTTTGGTTTTAAATAATCTGCAATGGGTTGATAAGCCGTAGAAAATGAATGAAAAAATATTTGTGTGTGTTTGTATATATATATATATATATATATATATATATATATATATATATATATATTTATATACGTTTTTATACATTTCAATATAGACAAGTGTTGTCTATTTATTTTATGTAAATTTGTTAAATAACATCTGATAAGTTTGATAACATTATTATTAATGATGTAAATTTACATATTTGA